>JAFVLL020036003.1:0-21208 GCA_021397915.2 Tor tambroides | reverse complement strand
ATACACACACATACATACATACACACATACATATACATATACACACACACACATACACATACACATACACATATATACACACACAGATACATACATGTAATTCATTATTATAAACACATTTTAACAATTTATTTAAATCCACTTAAAAGAAATAATTTACAGGGACATAAATATTACAGATGCAGTTAAATACACAATCATGGACCAGTGGCATACAGCAGATCTTCACAATATTAAGCATATCACTCAGTTGTTATGGGTATAAATAACAACATCTCCGCCACACACACACAGACATATACATGCATACATACATACATACATACATATATTAATGTTTAATTATGACTGCTTTTATTTTTTTATTTTAAATTTACATTTTCATGATTTAATTACTAGCTTTTCATCAACTCATAAACTATCTGCATTTCCCTCACAAACCTCCAGGGGTTCGAAAACCCATGTTTAGGAAGCCCTGCATTAGGTTGTGCCAACAAAATTAAATTCAAGGCTTAGATAAGGTAGAAATAGCACCTTGAGGTTAAAAAAAATTGCACATACCTATAATCTGCATTAAAAAAATAATAAAAATAAAATAAAATAATAACCAGATTGAAAAGTTTTTGTAACCGTTTACGTAGTATGCTCATTTGAATAGAATATTGTATACAATGTCAACAATCTACAAGTTCACAAAAATCTCAGAATTCCACTAAAATGTCATTCTTCCTGTGTTTTGGCTAAGTTCAGCAATAGTAATAGTGTTATAACAGTGTAATAGAGCAACTGTATCGCTGCAGATGAGAAGGAATGCCATTGGGTTTTCACTCGCCTCTGGCAGCGTCGCTCATTCAATTCTTTTGCCATTACGTTGTCATCAAGCCATTTGGCTGCTCTGGCCTCATAAGTGCGGCACAAGAAAAGAGCTAGTTGATTCAATTAAAGCCATACCAATTCAACTCCACTGAGAGCCAGCCAAGAAGGTTCTTTCAGAGAGAAAAGAGAGGGAGAAAACACTAAAGGTAGGCGAAAACCTTTTATTCCATCTGTCTCGGATTTGAGTGTGAATATTAATGTCATCTAGGTCGTCTCAATGCATCTACCACAGTACATTTAACAGTAGTTTTTTTGCCAGGACAGTTTAGCAAATAAACACAACATGAAGCAAAATTCGTGTTAATGCGTGTGATAGTCACGGTCTGTCTGTGCATGTGTTTGTCGCAGGGGCCAGCAGTGGCCGTTTGTCACCGTGAATAGACTCAGGGTGGTTCACATCATTGGGGCATTGAAGGTGTCTCCTCCCCTGTTGTAAAACAAGGGTGTGTGTCACATGGGGACACAGGAGGCATTGTGCTCATCGCAGGGGCTACCGTACCACCCAGAGTGTTCCCTAAATCTAATCCCCCCCCCAACGCCTCCCCACGACCCTGTCCGGCCCACGGACACAACCCTGTCCTGACCACTAACTGCGCAGGAGAGCGGGATGGAGCATGAAGGTATAAGTCAGAGATGGACATTGGGGCTCCGACGCATACATATATAGAAAGAAAGAGAGCGTGGGATGAGATTGAGGCCTGGAAGAGGCGAGGGGGCGTGTCTGTGAGTTTCCCCTAACAAGATAGGTCAATGGGATGATTGATGGCTGCAGAAGTGGGAACAAAACAAGGGGAGGTGATAAAAATCAGAAAAGAGGGGAAAGAATGGAGAAAGAACGAGGGTCTTGTATCCGAGTTAGGGACGTCTGTGCGAGTGTGAGAGTGTGTGGGAATATTTACTGCCCTGCAGAAGTGGGCGGCTCTGACTTGTTGCTAATTAGCGGGGAGGCATCTGAGCTCTGGTGTGTGTGTGTGGAAATGGTGAGTATGCAAGGGTTCAAGGAATACGACAGGATACTAGGGCGAAAGAATGGCTACGCTGACCACCTAAGATGACCCCCCCCTTACCCACTCGCATATACATACCTAAAGTTACAAACCCTTCACTACTTTCCCCCGCCTCTTACAAATTGATGTAAATGAGCTGTGCTTTTAAAATAAAGGCAAATAATTTATGGGCATCTGTCAGTTTCCTGGGTTAGAAACACACAGTGAGGCAAACTGCTGGGCTCTTAACTGAAGAGTTCAGGCTTGTGTTTTTAAGAGGGGTCCCTTGTCATCTGAAGTACTTTGAAGTGGATCTGCAAACTATCACAAGCCGGGACACAGACAAACAACACATTAGGACATGGCTACAGTATGAACAACACACAAGCTGTTTGTCAGAAATGACTAGCTTTTGCTTCTTGATGCAGTCAGCTAGGAACACATTCTAGCAAATTACAATGTTTTTATCCAAATGAGTCAGAAAGTCAATGGCAAAGTCTTTGTCAAAATATTATGTCAAAATAAAAGCTTTCTTTTTCTTCTAATTTATTTGAATAAAAAAATGACAATTATATAACTTTAATTGAGTTGGACATCACTAATCACCTTGGACTGAACTTCCTTTCTTCCATTCTTCTTTTCAAGCTTCCATGATTTGTTCTGAATTTCCTTCCAAGTTTCAAAACGCTTTTCTTCCAGTTTCCTTCAAAATGACATTAAAAATGGCACTGTTGGACATAAGTAATCTGATTTTTTCATAAAAGGTGCCTGATAATATGACAAATTTTTCATACCATATGGATCTTACACATACCGTGGTATAACCATAATTATACTCCTCTGTTTTGCAGCAACTTTTTGTTCCTTTATTCTCCTCTCACCAATCCATCTGTTCTTTTTGGCACATTCAATTTCCTTTCACCTTGAGAAAGAGAGAGTGAGAAAAGGATCAGGGTCTATAGCGAATTGCACAAATTTACAACAAACAAACCCCCCATTGCTAAAGGTTGCACATTATTTCATGGCAGAGAATAACAGGAGCACAAGATGGAAAGATGATAGTTATGATGATAAATATTATGATGATGAAACTGATGAAACCAAATCACTGCATACACAATTTTTTTTTTAATGCAAACACTCACATCACCAGCTTTTTCCCCATACAATGGATTTGAACCTTTTGCTTTTGCACATGCAAATACACTGAACGGTCTCTAACAGTGTGAGGTACATGTATAGACACAAGCGCTAATTGGTTTTTCTACATGAGAGTCCATTTTCTTCACAGAGTGTTCAAAGTCAACCCTAATCCAACAAGAGAAGCGCACCATCCTGACAAATGCCTCTTGTTAGAGACGTCCCACAACACACGCGGACACATAAGGTCAGCATGCATAACAGTTTTCTACCATGTATTGGAATGGGGTTACAGAGCCCACACCTCTCACACTGTCATCAGCGAGTTAACACCCAACTCTCAGTGGTCACGCTTGCCAGGTTGAGTGTTTAACTGACAGGTGGGAATGAGGGAATTGTATATATGTGTGTGTGTTTAGCAAGCAATCTGTAATGAGGGGGCAGTGTGTGTTTAGGCCTGTAATGAGGTGTGAGAGAGAAGCGAAGACCTTAATAGGCAGCAATTATGGAGTGTGTTGTCGCTGAGCGAGTCTATTTGTGTTTCGCTATATATGTGTGTGTGTGCCTGTGTTGCAAAGGTTACTTTGACACCTACACTCTAGGAATTCCAGCAGAGAACATTTGATTGACAGCATATCAAAGACTCGGATCCAATTTCAAAACAAACCTTTGTATGTATGTGTGAGAAAAATGAAAAAAAGGTCCGTTGTATCTTTAATTTACTGCCTGTATATTTTGTTTTTTTTATTAGTTTCCTAATAATTACTCATGTTAAAAAAATAATTGTATGAACTTTTATAAAAAAAAATAAATAAAAAAAAAACATTTTTAAAATATTCATATTTTTTATGGCACCTAAACATGATTATATATTGGCTGCATACAACTATATATAGGGTTGGAGCTAAACTGTGCAGAGCTGTGGCCCTCCAGAAATTGAGTTTGAGACCACTGCTGTAAATGCTTTGGGTAATGGATATGTACAATTTTTTGTAATACCAATAAAGCACATTAAAACAAAGTTTTAAGCTAAAAATCACAAGAAATTATTAAAACAATATGGCACCTAAACATGATTTTGAAAAATAACTTTGTACATTTTTTTTTTTAAATCTTGTAAGAAAAAAAAATATATTTTTAAATTTTCCCTGGTTATTCCATGCATTGAAATGCATAGAAGTTGGAGCTGTGGTACAGTCTGTAATGCACATAGAAAGTCAGGACATAGAAATATCTGTTGTGCTCAAGGGGACACAGGTTCAAATCCAGCTTGCATCTTGTCCTGATCCCATTTCCCTCTCTCTCCTTCCACTTTGCTGTCTGGTCTACACTATCCCTTCAGTTAAATGCAAAAACCCCATAAACAAACAACAACAACAACAAAACAAAGAAAAGTTACATGCTATGTCATCTCTCTCCGATGCACTTTGACTTTTGGATGACCTGGTGACGACCTCCTGGGGACACTCTAGTTTTGGGATAGTCCCCGGGATGACCTCATCAATTAAGACGACGATGAGTTCAACAGCAGTCATCCACCCCATCGCCATCTCTCTCCCTCTCTCGCTCACTCTGTACATCCTTTGTCTCCATTAGTTTCCATCTCTCTGTGTGCATTCCTTCATTAGACACGTCTCTCGATCTCTCTCGCTGTCGTCCCTTCTTTGACGTTGTCTCACCCCTTCACCTCAGCTGAACTTCATTTGCCCTCCTCTACAGTAGTTACTCTGTTGCACTCCTGTATTTTTTTTTTTTTTCAAATACAAAAATTATTATTTTTCTGCATGCCAGAGTGATGCATTTATTTGTGAAGACACAATGGGGTTAAAAAAACATTTTAGTGTTAAAATTCTATAAATAAAACATTATTACAAATTGTTTTCTAAAAGACTTTAGTTTTATTCTTTAAAAAAAAAAAATTCTGTACTATTTCTAGGTAAATAAATACATTTGTGATCTGACCATGTTAACTGTACATAACTGTCATAAATGTCCCTGTTGTCTATTGAAGCACATGATGCTCTTTGGATCTTTTTAATATGATCATCAGGATTTTGAGTCCATGCAGCTTGAGTGACGCTATCAAAGCAAAGGATGAGCAAACCAAAATAATAAGACTTTTTAGAGTTGTTTATTTAAGTCATACTTTAGACTTACATCGTTATGATAATATAATATAATTAGTGCTGTCAAACAATTAATCATTAAGTTTTTGTTTACATAATGTGTATACTGTGTATATTTACTATGTATATATAAATATACACATTTTTATTTTTTTACGTGTTTACATGTATACGTATATTTATATTCATATATATTTAATACACAAACATTACATGTTTTTTCTGAAATATATACATGCATGTGTGTATATTTATATATAAATAATAAATATACAGTACACACACATTATGTAAACAAAAACTTATTTTGGATGTGATTAATTGTGATTAAACATTTGACAGCATTAAATATAATATAATATAATATAATATAATATAATAAATGTGAAAAAAATAGAAGCATTTTCATGTGTGGACTTTGAACCTCTTTGCATATAATATAAAAATATTAAATATAATAATAAATGTGAAAAAGTATTTTTAAAAGTGAACAGAAACAGTAAAATCCAGAAACGGTAAAATAAGACATCTCAGCATGTTCAAGCATGTGTATGCAAGACATAGGAAAAAGAAGAGGAAAAAAGTGAAAGAAAGAGAACATAGCTCTGATCTCTGATGAATATGTAAATCCTGATAGCAGCCCGCTCTCCAGGGATCCCCCTTCACCCCTGCTTTCCCACCCCACACAAGAGATGAGGAACCGGGCCGCACTGAAGCTTAGCGGCCCGAGAACTTCACTCCCCGGATGATAATTCCACTGTCCAAAGGCACGGATAACGAGAAGAGGACCATAATCCTTTTGTCCCTCTGTGTCACATATGTCGCTTAACACACTGTTTCTCCATCACAAGACTTCATCCAGAGCTGCAACAGATTGGCCCCCTCCAAAAAAGTGCTTGTCTTTCCTACTGTCCCTCCCTCTTCCTCCATACATTTTACATACACAATAACATCACCCGCACAAACCAAGACCTTTCGAAAACAACACAACAAAGCAGCATCTTCACAAACTCCCCAGGCTGGGTTTGTATCAATGTCGCATCTCCATATTGCTGTGTGGGTGGCATGCGGTGGAGTGTGTGTGAGAATATTTAGTTGTGTGTGTGTGGACGTCTCAGGTTAAGATGCACCCCTCGTCTCGCCCGCCTCCCTCAGCCCCACGGCGCTTTGTGTCAGAGAGGACCTGTTGGTATCCGCCTTTGTCATTGAGTGTGCATGTCCATGGGCATATGGTTGATCCACCTCCAATAGGTTCATGTAGGCAGAAAACAGCCATTCATACGCCTATTCATTCAAGCTGCTAGAGACACAGATTACTATGTCATAACACAGAGGGAGGGAGAGAGGGAGGGGTTCGAGTGATAGCGAGAGAGAAGAGAGAGAGAAAGAGAGATTACTTCATAAACTTACTCTGATCTCTGTGTGTGTGGTGCTGCTCTGGCGTTTGAAAAGATTGAGCCATTGTCGTTCTTTCAGGCCTCGATGCAATGCTTAAATTTGTTGCATCAAAAAGAGATGGTGTGTTTGAATGCAAGTCTGGGTTTTGCTGTTGTGAATCAAACACCATAAGGCCTGGTGGATTTGCACAAAAATGCTGAAGTGCTGCTAGTGAATGGCATTAGCATCTTGTCTAATATCTATTCTCTTATATGTCAGATTTTGCAATACTTATACGTTTCTCATGAAAGTCAGTGTATAGGGCAGCTTTGAGGAACAAACCCTGGTAAAAATGTGTGAGATTGAGATTTTTCAATTCAGTCATGAAACAGTATTATAATGTGAAACTGAAAATTGTACGGCTTTAGTTCAGGTACTTTGGTGTTGGAAAGAATTGGAATCATAGAGGACAACAGGGTCATTCTTGCCTATTTCTTAAGGAAAATCTTATATAAGACAAAATGTATGGAAGATATTTAGTCAATATTCAATAGATTTTGAATAAAATGTAACACCAATGATGTAAACATTTCTCCACAGTATTGTATATATTCAATGTGCTATCTAGGCAGTCAACTTGGTCAAATATTTCTGTCAAATAAATGCCATTTTCGATGCGTACGATACATACAATGTGCATATGGTTATTCATATACATGACTATAATGGCACTATAGATTTCTTGGGGGAAATTAATAAAACTTCAAGATTTAGTTTGTTTCTTCATTGGAAAAGTTTTGGACAAGTTCACAAATAGATCCTCTGCAGTGAATGGGTGCTGCCACAATAAGAGTTCAAACAACATCACAATAATCCACAAGTTATTCACACGACTTCAGTCCATCAATGAATGTCTCGTGAAGCAAAGTTGCATGTTTTTAAAAAACAAATTTATCTTTAAGATGTTTTTAACAAATAAACAAACTCATCTGTATCTTAGATGACACGAAGGTCAGTAAATTTACTAGCAAATGTTCATTTTTGGGTGAACTAGTCTTTTAACTTGTATGTGAACAATTTCTCAACTTGAGAAACCGTTCACATACAATTTTCAACTGTGAAGGACATTTGGACAATATCAAGACAGCTTTTTGGCAAAGAACTTCACCATCTTCCTGAAACCTTCCAAAAACGTTTGTAAAGTGTTGTTAAAACACTCCTTTCCAAGTTACTATGAGAAAACTATATAATATATTCTTACTTAAAAAAACCTCTTATACAAAAAAAACCTATTGTAACTGATACAAACGTACTAACCTTGGCCCTGAGGTGCTATCAAAACATTGTTCTGCATCCTGATCAGCCTGATACAGGAACACCGGGGCAAGGCAATATGTTTTCCAACCAATGGCAGTCAGGGAGAGTGTTCAAAAAACCTGTTTGAAAACAATCATTATTTTAAGGCACATACATTACACACAGTGAGAGAAAATAATGACATGCAAAGTTCCTGATTACTTCATCTTTTTTATTATTATATCCTTGAAGTGTCCTCTTTTCTCTTTCCAAATCAGTGTATATCTAAAGTTGACTTTTCTGACCTCTGCGCTGTCTACTTGTCTAAACGGCTTGTTTGTCTCTCTCTCATGGCTCAGTTCTGTCTTCATTATACTCGGCATGTCCATCCTCTATCACCTTTTCTGCCCTCCTAGGACAGAAAACCTCTCCTTCTGACAGTAACGCCCATCAATGTGTCACTTCCTCTCATTCTGATGACCTCTCGTTCTCAGGCCCCAATCACTTGTTCGCCAACAGTGTCAACACTGTCATTAAAGACACATTGTCCTTATTAATTAATGAGTGCTGTTGTTTTTTTCCTTCTCTCCCTCTCTACATACTTATTTGGGCAAATGTGGATTAACATTCATGAGTCGGCCAGCTTTGCAGCAGCTTGCTCACGAATGGGGCGGCTCTGTTTAGCCCCTGTGTTTTTGTCTTCCTCCATACCTAACCTCACATAAGGATCCCTGAACCATTAGAGCTCATGATCCCTTTATGCCAGCGAGACTCAGACAGGAGGGTCGGGTTATGAACCCAAACGCTGCTGTTTCACGCACCAGTGAACACACCCCGGATAATAAGGCTCAAATGCTAAGTGTTACAAACTGATTAAAATGTCTGTGTTACAACTTTATCTAGTCACAATAAACAATGCTCCTCCACCACAAACTGCGGCGGCTTCTGATATTGTCCCAGAGCTGCTCAAATGTTCCCAGCCCTTTTTTTTTTTTTTTTTTTGCTGGGTGATCAGACAAAGAGATGTTTATTTCATCATGTCATATGGAGGTACATAATCATTAAGAAGCATTTAATCCCAGACATCATTAATGTTTGACATGATTTTTACAAACATGATTTAATTTTTCTCTGCAAACATAACCTAAAACCATTGATGTTTATTTTGCATTTTAAACATAGTAGTGTATATAAAGTGACTATATGAGTACATTTGATTATTGATTTAGATATTTAATTATAAGTGCTTATTTCCTTTATATTTACATTTAAATTACATTTGCTGACATATGACTCAAATCTAATAACACTGTTAAATGTAATCTTTACATTCTCATTATGAATATCCATTTTTTCATATAGTGCAATATAATGTTGTAATGCCTAAAATCATACATTACGCATTTAAAATGCTAGATTTTGTTTTATTTTGAATGTACAGTTAAGACAAAATAGTATAAAATTTTCTTACTGTATATTCATCAGTTATCAGCATGAAAATGAACATGAAAATAATTAGAGGGTTTTCAGTCAGAATTTAAAATCAGTGAATCCCTAATTTGATTTATATATGACAAATCAATAATCTCAATCAAAATAAATGTATACATCTATGTAACTTGTTAAGAAAGTATTAGCAATTAATATGCATTTAAATATTAAGGATGCACAAGATATTGGTGACCATATCTTTATCAACCAATAAAAATGTTTTCTTTTAGGATGATTTTGGAAGTTGGTAAGGTCAGGGCTTATAAATGTATTTTCTTCTAATTAAAACATTTAACCTTCTGTTAAAGGTTTTCTTAAAAGACTAAAGAGTTTTTTTTCTATACATGCCTAATTTCATTTGAATTCCAGATCAAAAATTAGTGTATATCTGTTACAGCATCAGTGTATATCCACAGAAAACATGTAACGAAATATGAAAATTTGCCAAAGTGTAAGGGACTGTTTACTGCAAAGTGTTTTGGGAAACAGGGAAATTATTAAAAATTAGGAATGTATGTATTTAAGTGATTGATTTATTATAATTTATTTTATATTTTGCTTTCAATTTCCTGAGGAGCAAAAGCCCCTCTTATTAGCCATTATTAGTTGTGTCCATCACAAAGCCTTGCTAACTGCTAAACACACACACACACATAAACTGAATCAGCCTCTCCCTCCAACTCACTGGCCCTGCTTACACATTTACTCACACACACTAAAACAGTCTCTATCTCCAACTCCCTGCCTCTTGCCTGCTACACACGTGCACACACACATACAGAACTAGCACTCACCAATTTGTAGCCTGCACAGTCACATTGTTTGTTGAGGCTTGCAGTGCAGGCCGCTTCGTTAGCTTGGCCTTTAACGAGCTGCTTAATTGAGCTGTCTAGCGGGCCACCTGTCGCCCCGCACCTCATTAGCATACTAATGCTCCTACATTGTGCTGCAGTGACAGCCAGAGAGAGAGAGAGGGTGAGTGAGAGAATTGAAGGATAAAGTGGGTGGAATGGAGATAGAGATGTTATGATTAACCAATTTTTCACAATCACTAAAAAAAGAATATATTTAGGTCCATTAATGTGACTAAAGCATGCATATTAAACTATGTGGCAAATTTTCAAACCTGTTCAAGCTCTTGATAAATCTTAAAACTTGAATAATTCAAATGAATTTACATTTTTTTAAAAAAACTTCTTTAAAAAGCCTGAAGGTTTTACCAGAAAAAAGTGATTAATGTTAGACGTACTGTTAACATTGAGCAACCAAATGTGTTATGTGTCAAGCAAATGATACAGCTTTTAACAGCCAAAGATTAATCTGGTCAGCGATTCATCTTATCACTGAGCTAGATGTAATTGGGCAATGCTACTGCAATAATCGTGGAAAAGATTAATAGGCTTTTTCACCTTTTTACTGGGCGCACACATAGTTGCTCAAGTGCCTGCTTTCATTCAATTCATGACATGCAGCTGCAGCACCAAAGATCTACCTGCCAGGAAGAGAAAGAGAGAGAGAAGTGCAGTGTTTTGTGAATGGTCAAATGGTTTGACAGGTATTGTTGTGTGTGATTAGAGCATTCAGTACAGCCGTGGGCTAAATTTGCGTCTAAACACACTGTAAACTGAAGAGGCCTTTAGACCCGGCACAGGACACACACGAACATGTGATTTACATACTTGATCTGTCACACACAGAGAAAAAAAAAAAAAAAAAAACCTTTTGAAGACAAGCTCTGCACTTACACTTTTTTAGCCCTGACCCTCAAAGGCCAAGTCCCCACCAGATGGAGAGCCGTCCACCTCAACCATTGATGACCATGAACTTTGACCTGTAACAGGCCGACCACTTACACTGATCGTCTGACACACACCCACACAAACTTCACAATCACACGTGGTTGATATTACTGTATATCTGGCTTGCTATTCCTCTGGCCAGAGGGAAATATTCAGTGGTGAGGGTCTGCCAGGAGTTCATTATATGATGAAGGATTCTAGCTCCCACTTACCCATTGCAGCAGGTGTGAGTAATTGCTCCAAAACACCCCTGAGAGACACTTAGAAAGAAAAGACAAACATGATGACACTTAGCAAATCAATCTGAAAGACTAAAAAGTGCTTCCTGTTTGCAAAGGAAGCCTCTGAGCCAGCTACAAAGCTAAAAGTCTAAGAGTACATTTGCATGTGAGCTTGTGCATTTGACGTTCACTAATGTGACAGCAGAAAGCTGGCATGGGGAAACCAGCACACAAAAGATGAGAGGCACCACACTGGGCGACCTGCTCTGCTCTTTTTCAGTCCCAGAGAAAAGTGTGAAATACTTACCTTACTGCAAGAAAACCAATGCACAGATGCAGAATCCTGTAAAATACCATTTAATTCATAAAAATAATTTGTTTAGGGACCATTTCTTACTATTCACCAGTTGCTTATTGGCATGCACATTACTAGCACATTGACCGTTTATTAAACACATATTAATCCCTTACATCCCTTAATCTTACCGGTCACACTTTAGTATAGGGACCAATTCTCACTATTAACTAGTTGCTTATTAGCATGCCTATTATTAACATATTGGCTGTTTATTAGTACTTATAAAGCATTTATTCTACATGACCATATTCTACATCCCTAATACTATCCAATACCTAAACTTAACAACTACCTAACTAACTATTAATAAGCAGTAAATTAGGAGTTTATTAAAGCAAGTCATAGTTAATAGTGAGAACTGGTCCCCAAACTAAAGTGTGGCCATGCAGTTTTTGCACAGATACCTAATCATGTAAAATTTCATTTAATTAACAAAAAAGAATAATATTAATAACAACAATAATAGTAATAATAAATACAATAAATTAAACAAATTAAGTGAATAAATAAAAATAATAAACAATAATTGAAACATAATAAATAATACTTCATTTAAGTGTAACCAAAACCAAAGAAAACTGAATTTATTATTATTTTTTATTAAATAATACACTTTTAATTTTCTTATGCAGTTTTCATATTTTTGGAGCTATTAAAATGTTTTAAAATGTGTTGCATTCTTAGTACTAGTACTTTTGTCAAGAATAAAAATAAGTGTCCGGTGATCACATTGTACTTGCTGGACAAGACTGATCTTTAAAAAAAAAAAGAAAGAAAAAAGAAAAAAAGAAAAAAGAACAAGAAAAAAATCTGCCTGGCCATTGGTAACAACCTTTATATTCTACATTCACATCATTGAGAAAGAGGGCAGAAAAAGGCAATGGCCATAGAAAAGAGGTAAGAAAAGGAATTGAAAGGTGAGGGGGTGTTTGGGAGTGGGGGGAGTTTGTATTTGAAAAGGTGGCTGTGGAAATTTAGGGGGGACAAAGTCACATCCATGCCGCGCACATTCAATTCTGCTGGTAAATACTGGGTCTGGACAAACCACCATATGCTAATCAACACAGCATTTACACGTCAAAATCAGCATCTCTGTCCCTCTTGCTCCCGAATTCATTCTTCCTGCTCTTTCTTTCCTCTCTTTTTCCCCCTCACCCCTCGTTAATTACCGTATGTCTTTCGCTTTGATAGAGAGTCTCTTGCACGAATTAGTACAATATTGCTGCCCCCTTTAAAGCCCAACCCCCAGCGCCCCCCCCAATCTTGTTGCATTGGGCCACCTTGTACACGTATTGGTACCGGGTTTTTCAGTATAACACTTGTCAGTGGCATGCATATGGAAATGTGAGTCTCCAATTTAGCTGCTAATTCTGCATCCCCTCTAAGGCCCCTTGCTGTGTGCCCCCCACTATCACAACTAGGGGATGCTGGGACCTCATGCTGGGGGCAACAAGGCATTGCGCTATTGAGGGATGGACAGGGGTCAGTGCAGGGGTACACTAACAGACAGGACACGCTTCTCTGGTCAAACACCAGCACACCCCTATATTCTGAAGCTGGAATGGCTCGGCCTGACATTGACCACCTGTCATTTATAAAGCAGCTGTGCTTAATGTATGGAGTAGGACTGTGGGTTAATATTTGTAATAAGCACAATAATATTCATTATTTGAGAATAGAGAATAGATAAAATAAAATAACTTAAAACCAGGCCACATTTTTACAACCACCTGCTTTATGGATCAAATAACAAACGTGTGATCTTTTATGCAAACAATAGCAGCATAAAACTGAACAATGTGTTGATCTTGTGTCTTAGACAAAAAAAAAAAAAAAAAAAAAACTTAATCGTTCAAATGTGGGAGGAAGGGGGAATATGATGTCATGAGAAAAAAATCCTCTTTCATTGTATGGACTAGTGCGACCTCACTGTAGTTAAAAAAAAAAAAAGACTCAAGAGCATAAGCCAATCAGAATAAGAATGAAAGCGAACACAGAACCTAATCCGCAGCCTGCTATCAAACAGGCCTCTTCTGCACAAGTGTGAGAGGTTGAGAAATGCTCTCTCCAGCCGTGCGTGTGTGAAAGCGAAGGTGTTTGTGAGAGAAAGTGAAATGACAAGTGTGGGTGTGTGTTAAGGAGAGTGTGTGTGACTGGCATGCTCTTGACCTGCGGCTGTATGCTGCTAATCCTCTGATCAGGATGCCAGGAGGACCGTGGGGCCTCAGGCCTCAGTCCGGTCTCTGATAGACTGCCCCACTCACAATAAAACACAGAGACCTCAGCTCATTTACATCCAACAGGGATGCCAGAACCCCAAGCCTGTCTCACACGATTCAGACATTTTATCTGAAAACAGGTGGAACCCAGACACCTACAGGATGAGTTACTTACTTATTTCTGCACTATTTTACACTATTTACTAGTATTAGTAGTGTATTTAATTCAATAATGCAACTAGACATAATATACCCAAAACCCAGATGATGTCTGAACAAAAAAGATCCAAGATGATCTGATTTTAGCTGACCAGTACTGGTCTATTATGATCTGTTACTGCTTATTTCTGGTAACCCAGCTTGAACAGCATAGCTATGATGAGTAACCAGTAAAAACCAACAATAAAATACAAAACATAAATATACTGGTCTATGAAACCTTAGCAAGTCAACGTCTTTTTTTGTCAGGAGGTCCGGTTAAAGAAAGTCAGAGTAAAGAAACCAGTCGCCTGAGAGTGTAGAGAAAGCACCAAGTGAGTGTGTGTTTATGCGTAGATAGGAGTGGGGGTGAGGAATCTCAGACTGCCAGGCAAATACTTACCATTTGTCTGTGTAAGAGTGTCTGTAGGCCCCCAAATCCCTGCGTTTTGTACAGACAAATTGGCAGAACGCGGGGTCTTGTTTGCCCAGCCTCTCTGGAAGGCTGTGGGAAGTGGGAAGGCTGATGAGAGGTGGGTGGGAGAAATCCCCATCAAAGAGTGCCGTGCCTGGGAACAGAACAACTAGATGCCCTGGTCTGAGAACCGGCCTCTGTCTGAAAGAACAAGGTCTAAAATAACCAGCAGGGAGATACATCTGCCTGGCCTGACCCGAATGAAAGTGACAAGAGGAAAACTAGTGTATTCACATCACAGCAAAGGGGGCAAGAAAAAAAAATTAAAAATTATCGGGGGACATTACAATGTTTTCCGAAGAATAATGTGATACTAAAGACTGGAGTAATGTCTGCTGAAAAATTAAGTTTTACCATCACAAGAATAAATTACCTTTTAAAATATATTAAAATAGAAAAATCTTATTTTAAATTTTAACACCATTTCATAATATTAATATTAAAATATACTTAAATATTTTCTTAATTTTTTTTTTACAAATCTAGTAGCGCAAGTATAAACATACATATTAAGTGTGTTAAAAAGTGTTACATGTATTTGTCTGAAGTGATGGATATTTTATGACCAAATAAAAGTAGTTACAATTAAACTATGTGCACTGCCTATAAAGTCATTCCTCAATAAGATATGGATGGGTGCTCAGGAAATGAGTCTGTGTGGGCGACTGCAGGTCTCTTTGAGGTGTGTGTAGCCTTGCGTGATGCCATATGATGATCGGTGCCTGTAGCTAATCATGTGACTAATCCTGTTAGTCTAAACATACCCGTTTCCTTTTTCTCACTGTCTTTGTCTCTCATCAGTTACCAGGACACACTTCTACCTCCACCACCTGATTTACTAACTATAGACAATCACTTTAGAAATTTAACATGATCATTTGAACTTTTTATGCATGTCAAATGTAATATACTGTTTGTTATTATAACGTGTTTTTTTTCCCTTTAGGGTAGGGGGGAGTGGGCAAAGCTATGATCACTTTTCTATAGGCAAGGAGAAATAATATAATTACAGGCTGTTTGTTACTGAAAATAGACTAACGTACTAGTAACATTAGAAATATAATGACTATAATATAACTTATGAAATATAATCTGATTTAAGAAATTTGACTTTTCAAAAACAAAGTGGTTTAGTGACAACTTGCCTTATATTAAGGGTAAACTGTGTCAAGTCAGGGGTATGCATCTTTGATGTTCAAGTAATTCAAATGGCATCTAAAAAGCATTGGCAATTCAATTCTGAACACACAGCCCTGTCATAGATTTTCAGTAAATACTCCATTACATGATATATTAATGATTTTAAATGGAGACTGATAAATGACTACCCACTACCATTTTATAATTTTTAGAAAAAATATTCACTTTATTCATTTCAAACTTCATATTTCAACACAGACTGTGTCTACTTTAAATGACATAAAGAGTTGTCAAGCTTTTAACTGGTTCTCTCTTTTTTTTTTTTTTAAACAACTGGTGAGTTTATCTTACATGGCAAGTTAAAGTTTTCAAGATTGAGAAAATCATGGAGCTACATATAATTCACATTATCTTTTTTTTTTTTTAAATACAGAGAGTGCCCTCTGCTGGATATTCACCAAAATACCATTTAACACTGTCAGGCAGATATAGGTTTGATTAGTAATGTCTGTCAAGTCTTTCAGTCTTGTTTTGCAAATCACTACAAATCACAGCAAGAAATAGCCTAGTCTTTATCATTTAAGCAGTCTGATACAGATCCTATATGACTGACGAGCTCTATGCAATGAACCTGAAAATACTGATATATTGGTTGAATTTTCACTTCCCGCTGAGCTTTAGGACATCTCTCACCATAGCACCAAGCCCATCAAAAATCAAGTGCAACTTTGTTTCACACATGAAAGCAGGGGTGGTCACCACCTTGTTCTTCTTGTCCACATGGGCTTCGTGAGGGTCAAAGGTTAAGGGTAATTCAGAATAACACAAACGTTTATAATATTACAGAGAAGTAAAAGAGAAGAAAAGTTGAAATTATGTCATAAAAATTGTAACTTTTCATTTCATAATATCTCATGATAACGATTTAGCATGTCTTAATTTATATTTATATCAAAATTATGACTCTTTATGATGTGTTAAATTTATCATTTTATAATTCTGACTTTTTATGTGACTTTTTGAGAAGAGAAGAGAAGAGAAGAGAAGAGAAGAGACTGTTCAGGTAGGATATGGTGACTTCTTTGACAGTATGTTTGGCTCCCAGTGCAGTGATGGCTTGAGTAGTGCCAGCATATGGCCACTTCCCACCTTCTTCCTCCTCATGACCCACCGTCACATCCACGCCAGGAAGAACTTTTGCCGCCAGCACTGGAGATATACAGCACAACCTGGTGATCAGAAGACAAGTTGTTAGTGCTCTATATGAAAACATGTCTGTAAAGTCTGATTTGATTAATAAATAAAATAAAAGACCCAAAATCATGGGTCTATATAGATAGCAATATATAATAACTAACCCAATTGGCTTTCCTGCATTATGGAAGTCCTTTAAAACTCGCTCAACTTCCTTGTTCACCTTACAGTCCTTTCCATCAACGGCAAATGTTGACCTGATGATAGTAAAGATAGATAGTAAAGAAGATAAAATACAGATAACAGAAGTTTTTATTTTTAGTTTTTATTTATCGCAATAATTCACATCACTCACAGGTTTTTAGCTGCACCAAAACCACCAGGAAAGATGACTGCATCATGATTACTGACATTCAGTTTTGCCAGGTCAGTGACATTGCCCCTAGCGATACGTGCTGATTCTGATAAGACGTTCCTATATATAAAGAAAAGTTGAGCAAGATGGATTATTAATATGTTCATGATTTTTCATAACACCTAAACTCATCAAGTACCAATACATTAAAGTGTAAAGTTTTGCAGAGGTATATAATGGACTGTTTTGACACTGTAATCATTCTGAAATCAGAATTTCCTAAAGAACACTTCACCTCGACTCTTTCTCCACAGGCTGACCTTTGCCGTGGTCTATCACATGCATCTGAGACACATCTGGAGCAAACATCTGAACATCTGCACCTCCCCGACTTAGATGCACAAGGATTCTACATACACAAACATAGAGAAATGGAAGGAATTCACACAAAATAAAAAGGTTTAAGCAATAGCACACATATCTAGGTTTCACTGAAAAGAAAATTCTGCAATCTGACATTGTTTTTAAAATTTTTAATATCAATAAATATAAACTAACAAATAGCGTTTATAATTACAGTAGAGAACTCCTAAAGTCAAACTTAGTATGAAACCTATGCTGCAGCTGGTTACTTGTTGGATGCATGTCCTTTATCAAGTTACAGGTTGTTGTGAACCCACTGAATGACTCAAGAAAGAAACTAGTATGGTACTCACGCTGATGCCTCATGGATTTCAGTGCCATCATAGACACCACATCCTGACAACACCTAATAAAAGCAAAGATAAAGTGACAGCTTTGCTGTCAGCAAGTGTTTTGGAGAGCAGGAAACAAACGCTATAGAAAACACCGGTTAAATAGTTTCAGTATATTAAAAATATTCATCAAACGGCTTTATGGAATACTTAAAACTGATTGGTCAATTAAATGTCACCGTGTAAGGTTACTCGAGTTGTTCGCTTTTCCTTCAAACAAACGCGACAGGCGCCATCTTGCGTCTAGTTTAATGATTAACAACCGTTACATGATAACGTCAGTAGTAATTTATAACTGTAATAAAGTCAATAGAGTCCAATAGAGTTGCAGTGTTCCTCCTGATTACCTAATCGGGGTTTATTTTGCGATAATGACAGTCGGCTAGTGACTCTACATTATCTCGTACACATAAAATGAAAATGTTACTGATTTTTACTGTTTAATGCAAATGAGCAGATTAAAAACAGGGTAACGTGACCCTACCAAGACGGACAATACATAGTCAAAACTAACCTAAAACAATCTCTCAACGAAAAAAATGGAAAAATTGTTGATGAGACCTTCACACAAGGCTGCTTTAAAATGGGATACTATATTTAGGTAATTTGACATACTGCGTCAATGACAGTCACGTGCAGCATCAGCATAAATAACGTTACTTACAACAGCGACTTTTGCGCCACAGCAGTTTGAAGTCGCATGAAACTGAGCAGCTGCGGTATATCTGAGGAGCGCAGGACGGGACAGAGAGCGCAGCGCAAACATGGTGCAGAGTGACATGATGGAGGAGAGTGCGCTTAACAACCACGGTCTTCTTCGGAGTCACTGACATATGGAAGAACATAGACATATACCGCCACCTAACGTTTACTGTGACAGTCTACATTGTGAATGTGGAGAACGGTACCACGGACAGTATAATGAATAACCTGACACTATTAATTATTATGGATTAGTTTTATTTAATCACAACCATAACCTTCCACAATTAGACATTATTTTAAACAACAACTATAAAGAACAAAGCATTAACTCAACACTTCCCTGTACCAGTGTTTTTACATATAAATGTCTCACATGAAAATTTGTGATATCTGCATTCAAACAAATGTGACCTTTTCTCTACGAGTTACTATTACTCCAGTTATGTGGCTCTTATATTAATATTAAATTAGAGATCACTAAATGAACAGTCAGGAATTCTATCTATTTTTTATGAGTGGCACAGTTTCCAGGACATGACATGTTAGTTAGGAATTTGCACAAACACTGTCTTAACTTCTGTGTGAGAAACTGGCCAAACGTGAAAAATAACACCCTATTGCAATTCTGAGCTAAGCTTCTGGGATTAGTACAGCAAAAATACACAAACATACGTCAGAAGCTTAACAATTATGCAGAATGCACAAACTTGGACAGGACTTTTCCTGCACTCCTCAGGCGTCCCAGTCTCTCTTTCAGTTCTTTCCTTTTACGTGCGACAGCGCAATCTTCTTGGAGCAGGATTCCTGGATTGTTCCTTCCAATCATGGCAAGCATTGCATTCTGAAGCTGAGAGATGTACTGGTCCAGCATGTGGTACTGGACTATCAGTGGAATTTGGTTAGCCAGTCGGTCAGATGTAATCTAGAAATACATACAAATTATATTTAAACTTGTGTCCAATTTACACCGCATAGACAGATACAGACCAACAGCGATGGTCACTAGATTACAGTAGGTCACAGACGCCAATGCGGTAACACACTGGTCAGAAAAAAACATCCATACATTTTTGGTAAGCAATCATTATTTTACATGTTGCAACTGTTATGTGCAAAAAGCAGAGGGGGTACACAGAGATTAAAGAAGAAAGAAGAAATTCTTTAGATACTGTATATGGACAGATGCATAAATGCTTCAAAAGATTACCGTGAAATAGGCAGTGAGATGCTGCGCCATCTCGCGAACATCTGCACTGACGAACGCCCTATGCCCAAGAACTGTTTGGCTTTGTTTTTGTTTTACAGTTTCAAGCTGGCTGCTGTAGAGATGGTCTTGGGAGTAGACAATCCTCTCCATCTTAAACTGAGAGTGTATTTTCTCCTCAGCTCTCTGAAAATGATCATCAAGAAAATCTTCAACTGGTTCTTTAGCAGCCCTCAACAGGTGAGAGAAGGCTTTGAAATGAGAGCCGACGATGCGGTTTACACAGGAATGAACAATGTCTACAAATAAAAGAGAAAGAAAACAGAGCATCCAATCATAGGAGGTAAAACACACCATTATATATTTCATTTTATTTATTTTGCTCGATCGATCTTTTAGAAAGAAATTCGTTGTTTATTTGAACATACACATGGTATGTTACTAACATACATAAATATTCAAAGGAAAATCAAAATGAGGACACTGAAAACTTGAAACACTGCCCTTTACCAGTGACGTCTTTGAGCAGTTTTAAAGCAGGCTCCTCTAGCTCCTCAATGTGTTTCTTGACAATGTTCTCGAAGGTTCTATAGTTCACAAATCCAGGAAGCTCCTTTCCTCTGCGAGTCCTAACATACTGCTCTACCTCATCTCTGAGGGTTTCCTCCGCTAGAGATAAAAGATAAAGGATACATAAGTAATCAAGAATGATACAACCACTAGCATATACTGTTGGATACCCCTGCACCACAGAGGGTTAAACCCAAAGGGCTCACACCAACATTTTTATACTGGACAGAAGTGGCCTACATAAACTCAGGAAACAATATCACATGCATGAAAGTTGACTGTAGATTCAAATTAATGTTGGAGAGAGAACAACACACATTCTGATTGCCCAAATCAACATCATTTAGTTTTAAATGAATGCTAAAACGGTATAATACATTATATAAATACAATATAATTTATGAGCTCACTCTTTATGGTTTTGTCATCCAGAACGCGCTTCCATGTAGCAAATTCCTTTCTGATTTTGGTGAAGACCCTCATGTCTGAGTTTCTTAGATCTTCTTCTGCCCTCTTTATTCCTTCAAGGGCATCATTGAACTGGCGAATTTTCTGTAGAGCACAATAGTCTCATCAGGCTATGAGATTAAAGAAAAAGGTTACATAAAAATATATGTAAATTTATTCAGATTTTTACTGTAATCAGAAAATTGCTCTTCTCTTGTTCATCTAAAGGAACTCCATCTCCCAGTGCTCTAAAATCCTCAGACGTCTTCTCTAATT
>JAFVLL020036001.1:0-12101 GCA_021397915.2 Tor tambroides | reverse complement strand
TTATCATGATGCATTTCACAGTAGGACAATTTATCCTGTATCAGATTGCTCTAAACAAATGCTGATCCTAGGTCAGTTTCCCACTCTGAGCTGCTTTCTGAAGGGGTAGAATGACACACTGCTCTACATCTCTCTGTCTGGGAGCTTCTGTGTGGGATTTGACATCAGGCTGGATTAGGCTATGCCTGGTGAGAAAATGCATGTGTGTATTTTGCATGTCCGCAGCCTCGGTTTGCACAGGGATAATGCTAATCTACCCTAAACCAGTAAAAAGGGGACTGTGAAATGCCATTAAGCCAGTGGTCAAGGGTTACCATGAAGGTATTTAGTGTCTGTATCACATCAGGCTGTCGAGGCTGTGCCCTTACTTTCTCTTGTTTGCATAGGCAAATTTCAGTCCTGCTGCATTTCACATTGTATATCAAACACAATTCCATTTCATATATACATATTGTAGGGCTTTCTATGGCCGGCTGATAGATTTACTGCGGTGTAAATGAGTTGAAGGGAGGGGTGGAGGCCTCAGTGGGTAGATTTCATGTGGAAGTGTTTATTTCCTTTTCCTGAGTTCAGTTTAAACATCTGTGTTCTTCAGGAGAAAGAGAGGAACACACTCTGCTTCCTGTCACGGTCGGTGAGTCAGGACAACTTAAAACAATGAGGAAAGCTACCCATTCTTTCAGTGCTCCAAGAAAGGAAAGACCAGTAAAGGAGTGAATGAATGAACAAATGATCTCAACCACATGTTTGTGCATCCACCCATGGTTATGCAAGAGAAGTTTGTGTACATCAAGATGTAACTTATTAAGGTGTAGAACGTAACACTTTAATTAAGGTGTATGAGACTTTTTATTGTAAAAATGAACTTACACTAAAGTGTTAGTTAGATCTGTTGGTCACGAGGTTTATAATAACATTTAGGTTTTATTTAGTATTGTGGTTTTCAATCAGAGGGTCACAGGATGACTCAGTTAATTAATATTAAAATAAATAATCTAAATTAAAATGCTAAAAATGCTGAAATCATGATGTAGTGAAAGCATATTTCTTTTAATTTCCCTCAGTAACTATTGTTTTTATTAAACACGCTGTTCTTAAAAGTTCTGGAGTTACAAAATAAATAGTGGTTTATTCATTTAATACCAATGCTACCAGTTTCTGTTAATAAAAGTTTGAAAACCACCATATATTTGTGTTGGACAATGGGTGACCTTTGAGTTAAAAAAGGTCAAGAACCACAGATTCAGTTAAAGCAAGTTGTGAATCAAATCCTGGCTGTAGAGTTGTATCTTTGGATGGTTTTTGAAGTTAGCGAGGGATCCAGCTGTTCTGATAGACTTCAGATCGTGCCACTATTGAGGAACGATAATATGAACTCAGGAAAATGTTTTTGTGTTTTTTACGGTCACTCACAGACCACAACCTAGAGATAATGGACACGGAGTTTTACGTCAAGAAAATCAAACCTTTCGTTGACCTGGATGGCATTATCATTGACAAACCTAACTGAATGTTAAAAATACTTCATAAAGAAACCCCCAAACTCTGTACCTTTTATTGCTAAGCTTAAACTTGACACAGAAAACATTTGAAAAGTCAAATGGTTTGTGATAATGTTGTTGGTATCACCAAAGGGTAATAGAGGTCTTTATGAGTCAACAGGGCCTTTATACATCTGCTCACTCAAACATTGACATTTTTATTAATATAAGTGGTAAGTAAGGGGAATTGGTTACACTGGTGTTTGTACAGTATGACTGTTCCAGGGCAAAATCACTTTCCTCTCAAGCTACAGTATGTGTATCCACAGGGAGAGCTTCTGTCCAACTAGGCTAATGGGGTCTTGTGAATTACTGCTGCTGGTGTGACACAACTGACCTGTGGAGGATGTCGTACAGAATTTCTAATTCACAGATCAAATTGGATGTTGCTGTGAGCATCTTCAAGGGGTCACATACTTGTGATATGGCCCCTTCGCTATCAGACTCACAAAACTTATGATGAAAAGCTGACCTACATTGTCTTATGCATAACATGAATGCATGACATACATGTTTCTTATGAATGTTTCCACCTCAGAGTACAAAAAAGAAAATTATTTCACAGAATTCTGACTATTTCACACAATTGCAACTTGATTCTTGCAGCTATATTTCTTGTAATTGTGACTTTTATCGGACAATTAAGTGTTTAATTTTTTACTCTGAGGAGGAAATGGGCTTTTGTAGTTTCTTAAGAGTGTGTCAGTTTTGGAGATTTCTAGTGATTGTTTCCATTCAAGCCCAGGTTGCCAAAGAGATGAGCAAACATTCAGCTGAATGTCAGATACTCAGGGCTGGTGTGTGTTCAGTGATGTGTCAACAGCTTACCTGTCTCAATAGAGGTTTCTGGGGAAGGCTTGGGTGGCTCTTGGATAAAACTCTTTCGTCTTTGTTTTGCTTCACATTTCTCAAGATCTCCCATTTAAATACTGAAGCAAAAGCCTGTGAAATCTGATATCTCTTTCCTCTCACATTCTTTTGTTATCCAGTCTCTCTCTCTATGTTCTGCTGTTGTTTTTCTTTCAGTTTAATTTGAGCAGCACTTTTATTTATTGGCAAAATAATCATTGCAATCCTAATTGGAATGCTTTTGTCAGTTTTCAAACTGAGTGATGCTGCCCCACATTTCACAACATCACAGTCAAGGCGTCCAGCAAGCCATACAAGTTTGGTTAGTGCTTATGAGAGATTTTACAGATTTCGATTGTTGTTTTTAAAGTTTCTGGTCCAGTTTTCCATTAGTAAATCATTTAATAACCACAGTGTGTCTGTCGATTGTCAACCAGTCACACAAGAACTGAAAGGATGTGAAAGATCTGTGATTTCTGAATCAGCAGATGCTTTGAAAGGCAAACAAGCCTGTGGTGAGTGATGGCTGTTAGAACATTGCGCTTTTGCTGGATGGCTGAATAAATCAGCATCTGTCAGTTGTGAATCCGTGAATCAGTTTCAAAAGTTGTGCATGGGTTTCATCAGTTTATATTAGGCAGATTTATAGCTGAAATCTGGTCTATATTGCTGTCATTATGACACACGGAAGTCTTGGATAAGAATGAGAATTGTACAAATATAATGATTATGATGGTTGTTTTTCTAATTTTGAGGAAGATAGAATGCTTCTAACATTCCCAATGTCTTGATTCCCAACTTTACTCTGGGTCACAAACTGCAGACTTTGACATTGATGAAAGTTGGAAAAAACCTGGAGAATATCTCCTTTAGATAATATTATACTAAGTGACATCTGTGGAGAGAGACTAAGGTTAGCACAGGAAACGCGATTTGATAGTTCCTCCTGCAGGGAGAAACGTTGCAGAAACATACTTGCGCACATCAGATGTTCTGATCACCCATGCATATCCTCAGCTTTGCTGTCGTTGCCCTCTTTTCCCGATGGTTTTCGGAGCAGTCTCTCACACGAGCACTAAATTGAACTTAACCTCGGGTTAATCCTGGCCTTTTTGCGAATCGTTAGCGGTTCCCTATATTATAGAGGACACCAATAAGCAGTTTGTGGATTATATACGAACACTCTATTTTCTTTGTCTGGCTGAGAGTTTTAGTAAATGATTTCTTAATTCTTTTGAAACTACTATTGCTGGGACTATTGGGGATACTAAAATACTATTGCTTGAAATTTACAGCAAATGTTCCTGTAGTGTACATGGCATATTTCATTTTGTAGTATTCAAGCCATATTGGCTACTGAAACTGTGTTAGATTTGATTGTCTGGATTATGCTGGGAAAGCAATGTTCAGACCGGACCTCTTCGAAATCTAATTGAATACCCCTGTTATATTCGGTTGGATTATGCTTCATCATCCCAGGGTCTCTGGAGATGTTGCTGTGTGTCCAGCATGATGTGTTTTTCCAGCACAGTTCTGTTCAGCCGAAGCCCAAGGGTCTGAATACACAGATCTCATTAAAGAAGAGGCCTTTTCTTTTTCTTGCCTCTGCTCGTACGGCCTTATTACTGAAAGAGAAACGGCAAGAAAAGGAGTATGGGGTGTCTCACAGAGAGTTCGGAGGGAGTCAGACTAGTTCAAGAGGATTTAGACAGGCTTTTATTGTCAACAATAGCAGACAGACTACACACACTGCCACCCCTGTGTCCGATACGGCCATGCATCCTCCTTTGGTGCCTTTTTTTTGTACTTTTCTTGTTGCTTTTCATCTAAGAAAGCCGTGCATGAGCTAATCACCATGCTCCTGCTCTTTTCAAGTACTTTTCATTCCAAAATGCATTATTTCAGAGATTTAACATGTAAATTCATGCAACCTACATGTCTGCATTACATTTTGCTCTCTGATTTTTGTAGACAGTTCAAAAATTATTAACATATCACCTTGGGGTGCCTCAGAATACTCTTGTCTTGTGTATTTCAAAATCTTACTTTAGCTTTCAGTGCTGCATTCCCAAAATTAGCTACAGCTAAAACTATTAAAATGGCATTGACAATAAAAATAAAGATAAAGCACCAGTTTTACTAACAGCTTGCACCAGTGCAAACCGTCTATTGGTGTTAAAAAAGTACTGTCGAGGTTTACTAAAGACGCGCAATGATGAAATAGCGCTGAAAAGGCATGGTTATTTTTGCGCCTGACCTTATTGAATGTGCATTTGTAGGAGTTTCCCTTTCAGAGGCAAAATTTATAGGAGAAGAGTATTCAAATAAATCACACAACAAGATTTACTAACGTTTGCGCTCATCAAATTACTGGTATTTGTGTCATTATTTAACGCCCAAAAAACCCCACATTATCCGAATATATATTTTGCCAATCCATATTATTTTTATTTGCTTCAGGATATGAAAGAAGAGACTTGGAACCCTCAACTAGGAGTCACGCAATACCAGGTCTATCAAAACCTCTTGCAACCCTTCATTTTTTTGGCCTCCGGTTCTTTTCAACATACTGTAGCTTCTTTATTTCTTAATTCTTTATTTGCGACTATGCTAATTTGCGCTGCGATTGGTATATTGTGTTGGTTGATATGTAAATGAGATGTTGCATCTGTCTTCTTTAATTTGCGCATTGTTATTAAATTACCCGCAGAAATGTCCACGCCCATCGGTGCTGTTTTGGAATTGTGCTCTCGCGCTAATTTGCCCTGTTCAATAAAACTGGCCCAAAGTAAATAAAATATAAATATTATATATTTTATGAAAAAATAGTATTTTCTTTTAAAACATACTTCGAAAATCTTTTACTAAAATTTTTATTATTTCAGTCATTCTGCCTCAAAGTTTTGCTCTTTCTTTTTGATTAATTGTGAAATTTCTGAGTGAGCATTTTTCAGCAGTATTTTTCTGTGTAACTGAAATAAGTTTAAGATGAAGTACTAAAATTACCTAAAGTGAAATAGAAATATTAGCAAAAATGACAGAGCTCATAATTACTAAAATTAAAGTTAAAAACTAAAAAAATATGAAATTTAATTCAAAATAATACTAAATAGTTTAAAAATAATACTAAGGAACATTGGTGTCTAGATATTTTGGCACAGGTCTTGCTTGAAAAGGAATTTGGTTCAGAGACAGACTAATGTTTCAGCAGGAGGTATTTAAACACCCACCTAACCACATGTACACCCACCCGTGGAAGGATGCACCCCACTTTCGGAAGAGAAAACGAATCAAGCAATTAAATTTAATAACCATGTGTTAGTATTTACAGAAGGAAGTCAGAATCTCTCCCACAACAAACCCTCCCGGAACATTCCGCCTCCGATATAAATAACTTTTTCTGCACATTTCAGTTATTAAATCAAAGAAATCCAGCACTGTGATCTCTTTGTTCCCTGCTTGTCAGTTATTCTAGTTTTAATTCATTTCTCACACACTAATGCGCTGTTCTTGCTTTCCAAACAAATCAAATCTTCATTCTGAACTGCAAAAACCTCCATCTGCAAAATAACCAGCGTGATTTGAAACACTTGTGGTTGACTGAAGTGTGTTGAAGTCTAAACCATCCTGAAGCCTTTTGTTAGCATGTTTATGGTGGGACGGGGGGTGCGTTTGACAGTATGCAGCTGTGGAGGTGAGGCTGCCATGTGTTTACAGTAGGATTAATCTTGACAGCGAGGGCCACTGTACGCGAGATCTGCTGTCATTATTTCCCATCTTTGTTGTCAATGAAATGAGGGACGCGTGCGATCTTGTACTAATTTATTATGTTGGATTCATGCAGGGTTTTTTTGTGTGTCTTATGCTGCTGTGTGTGTTTGAGAAAGAGTCATACTTCTCATCAACACCTTTTTAATTGCTTTCTTTCACTGTTCATCTTCATTAATTAGTTTTTACATGCTTTTCTGTTGTGTCTCTGGCTGGCTGTCTTGCCATGGTAACCCAAGTCATGGTGCTGTTGTGTTTGTGACCGTGTGAGCACAGTGCCGTCCCAGTTGACAGGGTCAAAAGCTCACACATGCGCGCACACACACACGCACACACACACACACACACACGCACACATTGTCTGCTTTGATCCATCAGCAGTGTCATTTCTTTCTCTTCATTGTCATCTATTTACGTGCTTATTGGACTCATTTGTCGTATCTTGTATGTGTTAATTTAATACATTTTTTTTTTTTTTTTAAGTCTTGGTGTAAATAATTATGTATCACAGTGATGGGGTGAATCACAATGTAGTCATTTTTACTGTATATGTATGTATTTATTTATTTTAATTTAAGCAACCATAAGGTTAGATGATCTGGTTATTTAATTTAATTTAATTTTATTTTATTGAACTTTGATAGATGCAAACTAATAAGTAAGATTATTCTAAGATTTTTTTTTTTTTTAATATTGCTAACAATTTTGACATACCACCCAGTTTTCTGTGTTCTCACTCTGGTAAATTATATATTTTATACATGAATTATTTTATAATTTTATAATTTTCATGTATTTTATTTTAACATGTTTAGCGAGCTAGCGTAACAAACTCAAAACAGCAAACCTAATGTGGTAAAACTGATAAATATGATGTTAAAATTCTGATTGGATATATAAATATGGCAAGTTGCTAACTAAACTAATGAAATAACAACACCTTTGCAATATCAACTTGTTATACAACACAGTCCTACTGCATTCTTACTTCTACTCTGTCCATCTCTCTTCCTCTAACTTCATGGCAGAAAAGCGTGAAGACGAGGGTGGCGCATTTAGCGTTTGATGCTATTCTTAACCCTTTAATATAGCAAAGTCAGTTTAAATTAAGCTATACAGCACTGATTTACTGGCATGGCCTGTAATTGCACCAACAGCTTTAAAGGAGGCCGTTCCTGGAGACTGGTAGCCATTTTTTTTCAATCTGCTCCTCTCTTGCTCTCTGAGGATGGTTGGGCGGGAATAATTTATGCTAGGCTAGAGGTCTAAAGTTGCCTTGTGGTGTTTCTTTCTGTCTGTTTTTCATTTAGCAAGGTTTTTTCCTCTGTAGTGGCATGCTTTAGACCTCTTCTCCTTCATTACAGAGGGAAGGAAAAGAAAGTTGTCTTCAGCACCTCTGAGAGGAAGGGAGGAAGAGGCATGACGAACCAATTCTCTCCATCTGTCGCTTTTTTTGTGGTGGAAAAAATAGTTCAGACTTTGAAGTTTTTTTCTTCTTAGGTCATTGACAAAGACGGAGACAAATTGTGATTCTTGGGAATCACTGGGATTAGGGAGGAGAATTTGAGGTTTTTTCTCACATTTTGTGCATTTTTTTTAGAGGTCATTACCAAAATAGGTTGACTTTCAAAATGTGTGTGTGTGTTTGTGTGTTTTAATTTGAAGTTTTCACTAATCACTGGGTCAGTGAGTTTTCTCAAAAGTAAAGAAATAGGTTATAAATGAATCATTCATAGCTACATTCTATGAACTGGTTGATCCAGTTCACAAATCCGATTGATTCAGTCCTTAAATTTTGCACTTTTCCTCACAGAAAGCTTTTGTATGACTTCATAAGACTTGAAATGTATAGTTGTATGGACTTTTATAAAACTCTTTCTCTCTATTTTGGAGCTCAAGGTGGTTATTATTAACTATACTGTATGTCACTATGAGGGAAAAAGTAATGGTTTTGGAATGACATGAGCAGAGATAATATGACAAAATATCAATTTTTGAGGAAACTATCCCTTTCATCTTATGAAGGCTTTCTGCTTCTTATATTTTAGCCTCTGCAGCATGTTTTGTTTGGTGACGTTTACCTTGAATTCATCTCGTGTTACATTGGTGGGCTGCACTGCATATACATACACACACACACACACACACACACACACACACACACAGACTCTTTCCTACATTACCTAATTGAATAAGTCCTGTTGCCAGGTATTGCAATTAGATCTCTCTGTGGAGCGCATTGTCCTCATTTGAAAAGTGCAGACTGCAGCATCTCTCCTTCACTCTTTCATTTCAGCTCTTCATTTTCTCTGTCCCCATCACATAGCCTCATTTTAACTTCTTTATTTTCCTCTACCTTTAGCCTTCCTTTCCCTCTTGTTCACTGACATCCCCTTTTCGCTCAGTAAACACGTGGGTTGACGCATGACCTTGGTGGCCTTGGTGCTCATATGGGAAATGCAGGTTTGGGTCCAACCTGCATTGTGTTCAGATCTCATTCTCTTTTGGAGCTGTGGCCTAGCAGTTATCACATGCATTCCATTTAGCATCACTGAGATACTATTATAGTTTTTATTACTATATTGAATTTTCTTTTTCTTTTTGTTTTGCTTTAATTTTTAGTTAAAGTTTTAGTAATGTTGTTGTGTTTTTTTTGTCATTTTCATTCTTTTTAGGTTAGTTTTAGTTATTTTAGTACATAAATTAAAACTAAATGAGAAGTAAAAAAAAAAATATATTTTTTAAGTTTATTGTAATTCAAGTAATACATTTTTAATGGCTTTATTTTTAGTTATAACTATAATAAGCCTGGTCAAGTTGAGCTTTGGTGCTCATATTGGAAATTCTGGTTTGATTCCAGCCTGCATACTATACAAATCCCATTCTTTGTCTCCCTCTAATTTTCTGTCCCTCAAATACTGCCTCAATTGATAAATTATGGCAATATTTTATTGCTATTATTTACATAGTAATTTAATAATTATTTCATTTTTTTAATTGTTTGTCAGTCATTTATTCATTAACTTATGCTTTCAATCAGTTGATTTAATTTATTGCTCTGTAATATTGTTCTGAAACTCACAAATAAGTGTTGTAAATGCTGATATATAACTTAAAATAGGTCTGTGTTGATGTGCAAAAATGTAAGAATCCATCTTAGGATGCCCATTTTCCACAAGTTGGTATGATTCTTTAGGGTCTTCATGAAATGTCTGAAAAATACTTTGGTTAAAACTCCACAATGGTAGTGTGAAACAACACCCTTTTTAACCTTGTCAAAAACAGCTCCGTTCACAGCGACCCGTTTCAGTGCATATCTCTTTAAATGATAATGAGCTACTGCTCACCCCATGCCTCTCTTCTGTTTTTTGTGTGTTTAGTGGCGCGTTACCCTCAAAAACAAAACTAATGCACTGCGTCCTCAGTGGCTCTCATGTCGGGAGAAAAAGAAGACCCTTACGTTCACTTTTACATTCAACTACAAAATACCAGCATTGTTTACGAGACATTGTTGTCGCTACAGCTGCTTGAGCATGGAGAAAATGTTGGAGCGCGTACAACTGGCTGAATGTGGAAATATGCTAACACGGGACAGTCTGTCAGTAGTAGTGGGTTGGGCCTCAACAGTATGATGTCATACTGTGCAGAAAATCAAAACGGCTTGATAATTGAGACTGTAAAAAAAAAAAAAAAAAGAGTGAATGGATTTTTATCATTGTAGGGTGGTTGTGTGAAAACACTGCTAAGACACATTTATATGAAAACACCATGTAAAAACACACTGTAACTTTAGTCTCTGTTGGTATTTTAAGTTAATTTGCTGGTACTTTGCTGAAATAAACTCTATACAAAGTTCAAGAGCTGAGATGGGGAAGAATGTTTGGCATAAGCTGCATTCAGTTTTCTACTGTTTGCTGACTCAGATACTGCAGCGCTTGTGAAACACAGATGCTGGGAAAGTTTTAAGTCCAGGCAGAGACATCATGATGAGCCCTTTCTGCCGTTTATCCCTGACCAGTGTCACTTCCTCAGTATCATTTCCTGATTCCTTTACTTCCTACCTTTTTGTGTGTGTCACATCTTTTTGCTGTGCATGTCCTGTTCTGGGAAAACCATTGTGTAGTTTGTTTGTTCCTTTGAATCAACACATGATTCTAAGGAGGATCAGGAGGGAGTTTGGCTTCTTAAAGCAAATAAATGAGAAATGACTGACTAAAAAATCCAGAGTGCCAGAAGCTTCACATGACACCTGTTTGCTTAACACTCAGTAGAATGTTCTGGTGAATGTTTACGCGTCTCCATGCCCTCTGTTTACTCTACGCACTCTGGAACGTCAGGAATCTCGTCTAACTGGTCTCTTCTGACATTATCTCTGTTTTTCTGTCCTTGCTTTTGTCTCTTGTGCGTAATAGTTTGCATATCTCATCTCGTACATGAAGCTGCTCTCTACAAAATGCCTTTGAAACAGAAACACTTTGCTAAGACATGGTGCTTCCATGTTTGAAAATGCCTCTGAATTCCACTGGCTCATCCTTTAATCTGAAGCCTTAAATGGAGGTAACAGGGAGTAGATTGTGACGTTGCACTAGCTCTGACCTGCACTGCTTCTGGCTCATGCATTCAATCCTGAATACCAGAGATTACAGCACTGCTCCACTAGCAAACCGTGGACTGACTGTATATGTAACACACCTGCTCTCTGGGCAGGACCCGTCAGACAGGTTGGGGTGAAACTGACAAATATCTTCATTCAACCTGTTAACTGGTGCAGAAAGAGTCAGGAAGAGAACCCTTGTTGTGTAAGTGCCATTATGACAGCTTTAATTCATCACTCACTTTGCTGTGCAATCTTTTGCATCTTTGTGGGTTAGATGACTGTGTCAGATTTTATAAACTTTGACCTGAAAATTCAATTAAAATCATACTAATTAAATTAAATTTAATTTAATTTAATTTAAAATAAAATTTATGTAGCACTATTTGTGTCTGATTTTTGATAGTGCCCTAAAAGGTGACCATGTAGGTTTGGAGTATGTTTTGTAAATGAAATCTTTGCCCCAGTTTGCATATTTGAAAATCTCTTTCTTAAGAAACTCTTAATCCTGCATTTTAATTGCCTAAACTATCATTTGACCTTCTTCAACATCTGACTTCAAAATGAAATGTGCACCAGACGAATGTAGTGATTGTATCACATTTATGTAAGTCACTTCAGTCCTCCTAATACGGTCAAGCATACTTAAAATCACTGAAATATTAATGAGAGCTTTTGTTAATCTACTGGGTTACTGGGGGAGAGGCAGGTTCAGGACATTTGCATATTAACAATCCATATTATCCTGCAGAAAATAAATGGTGGGATTTCTTTTCTTAATGATTCCTCATTAGTGGTTATATAACAAAATTAAATGTCTGTTTCCAGAAGATTCTGGAATGTAAAGGACAATGCCACCAGTTTCCCTGTATTTTCCCTGTACAAACCCACCCGAGTGGAGGCTCATTTATTGATGTGAGGAGTGGACAGTCATCGGTCACATGATTTGAGGCTTTATGGCCCACCAGAGGGTCTTAATGGACTCATACACTGATTGATGTCGAAAACAGCCTCTACTTTAGTAAGCCTTGGCAAGCAATTCATAATATTATATACATGTCTCATGTAATAACACAGAATACAAAACTTGTTTCACTGAAGATCAAATGACCTGCACTGAATACAATGTGGGACTATATTAATCATAAACACAGGGATGCATGAAATGATCATGTAAGATATGCCTGATGTGACCATTGATTGTGATTAATATAAGGTTATTCATTCATTCATTCATTGATTCAAAAATAATAAGTATATATATATATATATATATATATATATATATATACACACACACACTTATTATTTTGCAGTGCACAGCATAAATGAGTACACTCCCTCTAAAA
>JAFVLL020036000.1:0-35434 GCA_021397915.2 Tor tambroides | reverse complement strand
TAAACAGCATGATGCTACCCTCCCGGAATTCCCTCTGATGCCGGGTCAGAGCCGCTAGCTCGTCCACCTTGTTGGTTAAAGATCTCACATTCCCCATAACGATGGACGGAAGAGTTGGTCTATACCGTCTCTTTTTGGCCCGGCACAGAGCACCTGCTCGGTTCCCCCGTCTTCTCCTTCTTAGCTCGGGGGGAATCCCCGGTTTTTCCTGGAGTAGCACCGCCGTATTACTAAATGCTAACAGCTGATCCTTGGTGTAAACAATAGGACCGCGGCTGTGAACAGAGGTCCCAAATACTGCTGTAAGCAAAGTCCAAAAAAGTATAAAAAACAGAAGAAACTCTGTGCCTTTGATGTCCATAGTGCAGTTCACATTCACGCACACATACACTAAAAGAAAAAAACACGAAGTGCCAGAAAAATAAATAAAAAGTAAAAAAACTTAAAAACTTAACAAGAGCTGCTGCAACAGGCTGCCACTCAGGCGGCGCCTTAACCACTCAATACCACTCTAAATTTAAATGATTAAATTAGTCAATGTGACATCAGTGGTTTAACGGTAATGTTATGAAGTTACAAGAATACTTTTTGTAGGCGAAGAAAACAAAAATAACGACTTTATTCAGCAACAACTTCTCTTCCGTGTCAGTCTTTGGCGCGTGCAGAAATTGTCTTAATATAGGGAGATGAGAGAGTCTGTATTACTTACTACTGGTGAACGTGTAACGGCTAACTTGGATCACATGAGCCTTAAAAATCAATCGCATTACAGCCTTGACATCATAGAATTTCAGTCAGAGTTGTGCGACACTCAGTCGCCATTTACGGAAAAAATAGGAATGAATGAGAAGTGCCGTAAGCTGAATCCCACCTGTCGCAAAGTCAGTGACTTCTCTTATAAAACAGCATTTTTTTGTGGTAAATTCTAAAAAATAGTTAAATCTAAAAGTCTTGTTTAGTGTAAAACATGTTGACGATTAGCCAATAGGCTGTCCATTCATTAAATTATGAGCTGTTTCCTCTAAAAAGCTGTTTATTCAGCGTAGTGAAGCCTCTCCTCCATTGACATCCATTAAAAAAAAAAAATGGCCTCTGGTCTCCTTTGTGATAACATTAGCCATTTTTTTGGCTAATGGTTGCAGGTTTGCTTTCTAGTGGCTTTGACGCATTCACGAGAGCTCCATGACCTACTCACCTCTGATAGGACAACAAATGTTAGAAGGGTCTGGAATAGACAAAAACAGGCAGCGTATAGTCATTCCTAGCAATCGAGGCGATCCGCATGGCCTCCTTGACACGGTAGTGCACAAATTTGACAGAATTAGCCGAAGACTTGAGCTCATAATCAAGATAGATGGAAGGATAGAGAGCCGTACTCTCCTTCCACAGCCACATCAGGTGATCATTTCGCACATGCTCTGTATTAGGACACTCTCCAGTGTAACGCAAAGGATGCTGCTTGTAGCCATAATTGTAACAGTCAGGAAACAGGTAAAACCCCCAAAGGCCATGTGGCCGTCGACTCTCGGCCAGCCCCAGTGTTGAGTTCATGAACACTTGACCGGCTCTCTCAAAGAGATCCTTTGCTTCGTTCTCCACCTTACTTTGTGGCCAACCAGGATGAAGTTTCCTTATAAGCTCCTTGGATTTGTTCCGGTAGATGTCTTTCGATCCCCAATTGCGAACCCACTGCGGTCGCCAGTTTTCCCAGTCGATGACACCAAGCCCGTGAAAGTCCTTGAAGGGTATGAGCTTGTCGATGTCGGCTCAGGCTTTGGTTCTGAGGAAGGCCACCATTGATGGGAATCCCAGAGCTGGTGTAGTAAGGATAGTATCCCAGGTGACTGTGGTAAAAGATGGTCACGTTGGGGCCACTCAAGGTCTCGTTGTGGTTTGCAACAAAGGCCCAAATCCACCTTGTAAAAGAGATAGACAAGATGTTATTCCCATGGTTTGGACCACACACAACATTTGCTAGATTATTGACACGTTTAACCTTGAATCGAAGACGGCAGGATTCAGTAGGCGCGTTCCACACCACCACAAACGGCCGATGGGGTAACAAAGGCGTTCGGGCCTCCTTCAGCTGATCCGCCCAAGCCACCAGCAATCCACACGCTACCACCACCAGAAAGCCAATCAGCGCCATCGCCTGAATACCCTCATAGATCAATCAATCCCCATGCCACAACCTGAAGAGAAACGAAATATGAGAAAATCACATGGCTGTTGAAAAAATGATTACATCATTAGGGGGTAATTTGGCAAGGATAACTTTTCTAATTTTTTTTTTACTTTTTTCTCCCAATCTAATATGTATATTTTATTTCAGATTTATTTCGGTTATTGAAAACTATTTTAATTGTTTTACCTAACAATAACAACACTGTCTAGCTGTACATTGCTGAAATATTTAAAATGGGTCAAAGTTGATTGATTTAATTGCACTGTAAAAGAGTTCTTGAAAAGAAATAGATTATATAAAGATGATATATTTTAATGTCAATGTTGAAAATGTATACCAATAATAAAACATTTATTTGAATATCTTGTACTAAAATGAAATTTATACAGAAATTCTAGAAAAAAATAAGTACACCTCTACATTTGCTTTGCTTGTATTGTATTTTTTGGCAGAAACTGATTCTTGTCCTATTCTTTTACAGACTTTTTCCCATTCTTCCATGCAGAATTATGATATATTGATGTGTACAATATATTTGCATGAAAATTGCTGTAAAGATTTTTACCCAAGTTTTACCCAAATACAAAACAACTTTGTTGACTATATCTAGATTTATAGGCCTTATATAGACCCTTGAACATTTGGAATCTGTTTTGCAATTTTGGTTAGGATAACACGAGAAATCACGTTAAATGACAAGTCAAAGTTTTCATATCACTATTTCGATAATTTACAGGTGTTTTGGAATTCTTCATTTTTATCTTATTTTCCCTCCTCTCTTGATTTGACATTTGAAAATGTCATGTGTATTACATTAAAATTCCTTGCTAATCTCTGTCAAATTCCTCTCACGGTTATGAGTGTGATTGTGTACACTCAGGGGCCTTCGTAAATGTAAACAGTCCTGAAGGTGCCTGTTTCAGCCTATTTATTTTTCAAATAATTCTCCAGAAGAAGTTTTGTTCAAAGAGAAAATAAAGACAAGGAAAACAATAATCTGAAGACTTTCTCCTCCTCATATTTTTAATGGATAAGATCTCCTTCTCGTGGGTTTGTGGGAGTCTGTCAGACAAAATAAAAGGGAAAATGTAGCTTATGGTTCATGTGGAAGATCTGCATTTCCTCAGTGAGACGGCAGTGAAACTTGTCCATCTAACCAAGAGCATCAACATGGTGAAGTCACCAAGTCTTTTCATACACCACAACCATCTACAGTGCCCGACCACAAAAAAGACCCCCCAAAATCCTGTCTGAGACATACTGGCACTGCTTTTTCCTCAGACAGTGCTCGAGGGACATGAGAACCAACTGCTTTTTCTTTCTCTTCTTTACAAAATGGACTGATTGAATCCAGATGAGTATGAAGCTGCACATCATGATGCAGCATTGAACTTTTTTTGCCTTTTTATTCATTTAAACCTGGAAAGAATTTGTGTGAAACAACTAGATTTGTGCTTTATCCATTTTTTTAATTCATTCTGCTATTATCCAACTACTGAAACTTATGTCTCCAGATTAAAAAAGGGGGAAATTCCAACTTCATATTTCACAATTTCTCACAACTGCAATATAATACTTCATAACTGTGACTCTATATCTCAAAAGTTTGAATGTTTCTCACAATGTGGCTTTATATCAAAAAATTTGACCCACAATCGCTACTATATTTCTCGCAATTGCAATTTTACTACTGTAACTTTATATCTCACAATGAAACTTTATATCTCAAATATGAAATTGTTTCTCATAATTGTGACTTTATATCTCAAAATGTGACTTATCTCGTAATGACTATTTTACAGTCACTGCTTTCTCACAGTTGTTTATTGTACCTCATAACTGTAACTTTATCTCAATGCAATGTTTGTCTCACAATTTTGAGTTGTCACATAATTGTTATATCTCAAATTCTGACTTCTCAGTGAATATCTCACAATCGCTATTTCTCACAACTGCAATATTAAAACTCAAATGTAGCTTCATATTTCACAGTTTAACTTTATATCTTACCATTATGAATTTGTTTTCTTTAATTCTGAATTTATCCCCCACAACGTGAATTTATAAGTCAAAAATTCCCTTATCTAGGGAACCTTATCTCATAATCGCTACCTCATTTCGCCCAACGGCAATATTGAACCTCCCAATTGCAATGTAACTTTGCCTCAGTTATAATGGTGACTTTATTGGCCACAATTTTACTTTATATTTAAAAATTTCAGCTTAGCTCATAATTGTGATTTTATATCTCATAATAAATCCTCAAAACTAAAAAACCTCCTTTAAAATTGCGACTTTATTTCTTGTAGTTGCAATATTAAACCTCCCGTAAGTTTGTATCTCACAATTATGATTTTGTTTCTGATAATTATGATTGTATATCCCACAGTGTGGCTTTATATCTCAAAATTTGACTTCTCATAAAGACAATCTCATAATCAGCAGTTGCAATATTAAACCTCCTATATTAAGTTGCCATATTAAATCCTCCTTTCTTTACAATCCTGACTTTATTTCTCACAATTGAGACTTTTATGGTTGCATTGTGACTTAATATATGGCATAATGTGTTTCTTATTTTCTCACATCTACTTTTATTGCTCCAAGGCAGTCCAAAGTAACCCTTCCAAAGTAACTCTTTTCAATATGAACAAGGCTTGCAAAACCTCTTCTCTCTCATACTCTATGCCCAAACCAGAACATTTACTTCATATTGTAACCAGCATACAGCTGGAATAAATACAGTGGTCAACTGCAATCAGAAGGCCTCATGCTGCAAACCTCCAAATCTTGTGTTCCCTAACTTGAAAAGTAATCTGGAGAATGACTGAGCAGAAAATAAATGTAAACCCAGGCCTCTGCTAAACCTATAAGCTCAGAAACATCATGCTGCATCTGATAATTGGGAAAAGGCCGTCATTTCATCAAGATTTTCCAAGATTATTCTCGTAAAGTTTGTGACCGAATAGTCTTGACGTTAACAAACCCTGGCGTTCCTCTAAACATGAGCTTTTGCGTGAAATTCAGTGATGAAATGTCACAACACTTTCCAAACATTTCACAATGGCCTGTGTGGCCTATGAATTTGATATTTACAGCCTGTTTGAGCAGAAGTGTGTATGTGATTATGTGCTAATGCTATAAATATGATTTACATATGGCGCATGGATGATGTGGGATATGTTACACGGGGGTAAGAATGTATGACTGCCTCGCTTTGCCTCAACAAGGAACAGAAGAAATGAGTCAGCAGTCATGAGTCTTTTTCCTGCTGAAGTCTGTGTATGAAAATATGTGTTTATAACTGCTGTTGCTCCAATATACCTTATGGAAAAGGGCTTGTAGGCCGAGTCTAACGTTAACATCTTCAAGCAAGGTATTGCAAAAAGTAATTGCACTTTTTTTTTTAACTCTTTTCACTTGCCTTGAACGTTATTATTTCTGATCAGTTTCAATGTAAGAGTTTTAATGGTCATTTAGTCCACAACAAATAAGTGATTTCATTATTAACATATGCCAGGTCATTTCCTTTGAGGATGAATGACATGGTATTGCAATGTTTAATTTGTCAAAAATGTGCTTAATGTATTTTAAGCCCATAAAGGATACACGTCACACAAGTTTTATGAAACATCAATATCAGCCTTAATTTCTGCTTTGTGGCTTTGAATCCTATATTTTTTTCATTAAGCTTTGAAAACTTCATTAAAAACATGATAAAGACAGATTCTTGTCATTGATTTGGATAAATACTTTGCACTAACCTGTTTTCAAAGACGAGATTTCCTCAGCAGCCGCTGGTTCTCGCACCGCTCAGCACATCCGGTGTAATTATCTTGTCTTTGTATTGAATATCCAGCTGAGGTGCTTTGTTTTGTTGTGCTATATGTGTTCAGAGATATCACAATTATCAAGGTTTGCTGTGCTGTTGTTGAGTGGAATTGGCATTGGAGCACTCTTGCATTGTTAATTGATTTGGCTCCTCCTCATCAACCTCCCAGATGAAATCAACCGCAATTAGTAATCGCCGTCATGCCTAAGCAGTCTGTGTCGCTCCAGGACTACAATAACTCTGAGTGATTTGTGGGCTGATTATAATGAAATGAATAGGCTTTTGTTGTTTTGGGACTTGATGTTCATTTATAAGGCTTGATTATATGGGTCAATGATATATAAGAGTGTCAATGATAAAGAAAAGTGACAAAAAAAAATATCTAGTTTGAAACACATCAAGTTGTTTAAAATGTAGTCTTTGTATAAATGTTGCATTCAAAAAACATTTCAATTTAATGACTCAAAAAATGTAGTGCAACCATCAAGTAAAAAAAATGTACACTTTGAATACATGTGTACACTAGTACATTATTTTCCAAAGGTTTTTAAATGTATTTTAAGGTAAAAAAATATCTAATGAAATATCATAAATGATTCATTTATAAACATAAAAAGTTTTGGGGGAGTGGCACATACACCACACAACATTTCACAATCTGAATTAAACTTGTCTTGTCATGGAAAAAATATGAAATTAACTGATATTAGTTATTGGTATTCTAAGAAAAATACACATTAAATAACATTGTTTTATGCATGTTTCTGTATGTTGGTTGCACATTAAACTCATATCAGCTAGGGAAACTTTTGGCATTTTCAATTAGTTTAATTTAATGTTTAAAAATAATTCAAAGTAAAACTGACCCTCATGTCATTGAACCATTTAAAAAGGAGAATGTCTAGCCTATAAAAGCATCATGTATTGAGAATATGCTGAGTACAGCACCAAAAAACACACTTGATATTCGTTCTTGTATTTAAACTTGTATTTTATTCGTCCTTCTTACCGTAATCTGATTGTTGTTACGGAGAGTAAATCCACTGCAGTAGACAGTTTCTGTAATGTCAGGTGGATTAACGTTTCAGACACAAACGTTTAGACTACATGACAGGGTGGGAGCCAGTATCTCTGGCACTTACACGGGACCACCTGCCAGTTTCTTCCTTTCTTCCTAATGCATGTTTTCACACTTTAAGACACATTCTTACTATTTCCTTTCAAATAAAATGTTACCTTTTTCTTTGAAAGGACTTGTTTTGGCATTTCTGAACGTTGAACGGTGCATTCCTGTCAGTATTTATCTGATTTTGTTACCCACACAGGGGAAGGAATAAAGACCAAAGGAAGTCCCCCTTCTCTGCTTGCAAAACATGAAAATTGCATACTTCAACAGTATTTGGCACCACAGACAGATCAAGGACTATGGTTAGGTTGCATATTCTAATGTAACAGTAGGGGGGGGGGGGGGGGTTGCTCTGTGAGTTGCTCTCAGTCAGCAAAATGCAAAAACAGCGTGAGGAGGTGTACAGTTACCGTAGTATATCCGTAGTGTTACAGCACATTTGAGAGCTGTGCAGGGAATATATAATGTTGGCCTAGACAGTATCCTCTAGGTTTGGCTCCAGTCATGAGCTTGGCCCATCTCCTGAAGTCTTCGGCCCACCCTGATGGTCCTATAAAAAAAACGATGAACTAGTTTGGAGGTCTGTTTCACAGCTTTATGTCTTGGAAGGGGCAAAATATCATTGTGATAGCAGAATATCAGAGATGGAAAAAAAAAACAGGTTTCAGTACATTACCTGATAGAAAACAGGAGATTTAAAGAGATAGATCACAAAACTGTCATCATTTAAAGTCCCACTATTATGGGTAATGAAAGGTTCATATTTTGGTTTTGGGAGTCCCCAACAACAGGTTGACAAAAAACACTTTTATTGTCTTATAATAGGCATTTATTTTTACCTTGTTTGCTCAAGGACTCCCAAACGATTCCTTAAAGGATTCGTTTTTCCAAACCCCTCCGTTGCGTGACGCTAATCTGCTGTGATTGGTCCGATTAGTCTCATTTTCATTTCATCATGCCTGTAATGCCTGATAAAGCAGCATTTGTGAGTGCAGCTAGGCTACTTTGTGTACAGCGTTACCGGGGAAACCGCTATTTTTACCGCTCCAAAAGCTGCACCTAGTGGCACAGAATGAATTTGCATTTTCATTCAGACCAACGCGAAAAGACCAATAAGTGGGCGGGCAATATGCTAATATTTCATGTTGACGTCAACATGAATCGGCTTGGGATTCGTTTTAAAAACGACTCGATTCAATGACTCAGAGTCGACTCTTTCTTTTGAGAGACAATAATTTTATACACGGTGCACTTTCAGATTTAAAACTCTGCAGAATGTTTTCATTCAATTAGAGCTGTGTTACACACTGCATGAAAGGTAATTTTCAAAAATCCATAATAGGGGCACTTTAATCATACTCATGTAGAACGCAAAATGAGATATTTAGCAGAAAGTGCAAGATGCTCAATTGACCCTTCGAGTTTGATTGACAGGCAAAGTCTTTTGAAGTCATATGATAGCTTTGTGTTTTGAAATAAAATAAGGGTAAAATAAAATATAAATATTATATTTAAAAAAAAAAAAAACTTTGAACTTAAAAAAATCCTTGCCAACTTACTACAAATAAGTAATTTTAAGTTGAAGTACTAAAATGACTTGTGTCAATGACTGAAATAACTAAAACTGAAATTAAGCTATATAGAAATATTAAAAAATTTGAACTAAAATCAAACTGAAAACTGATCATATAAAACATTTAACATAAACACTGATTCAGAGTATTGATAAAAACTATAATTGTATAAAAGTAATGCTAAAATAACACTGGAAATACATGGGTCAAGAAATCTAGTATTCAGTATGTTTTATCTTTATAATTATTTTTAATAGCGACACTATTTCCTCATTGTACAGGTGCTTTGGATAAAAGCATCTGCCAAATTAATACATGTAAATCATTAAAAATAATGTACTGTAACAATGATGACAGAGAAAGCTATAGCAACTGGCAACACTTTTTATACCTTTTCACAAAAGGCAGATGAACAAAGTTTCCCACCAGTATAGGCTACATTAAAAAAAGTTCCATTAAATAAAATAATTTTAAAAAAACTGATACAGAGTCGATACAGATCTATTTGCTACAGCTGAACTGTACAAAATCTGCCATGATTTACCTAAAACAAGGGAACAAATTCTTAATTTGTGGCCATGATATCTTAATTGAGCAGGGTTCCATCATTTCCTGAACATAAATAGAAAAAAAATATGTTTTTGCATTTGTAATTAGCCTACTCCTCACTGTGGTAATCACTTGATGAATGAATGAAGCTGGTGCCTGAAGTTGGCAAGGTCTGGGTGTGAAGAACATCTTGACCCAGAGTAGCTTTAACATCCTGCTGGAATAAAACCTGACACGCATTCCCTCACTCTCCATCATTACAACAACATTCAGACTGTAGCACTTTGACATCTAGTGGTCAGTTCATTGAACAACACTTCACTGTAAACAATGTAAATTTCTTTTATGCAAAGTATCTTATTCAGGTCAGTACTAAAAAAAATAACATGCATTATATATTATATGCATTAAAGCAAGTTTAAGGATTTCATTACACATAAAACTGTCTGGGCAGGTAGATTTGAGCAAAACTGGCTACAATTTAACAGTCTATTAATGCTACTATTGGGTTTTAGGTATTTATATTAAATTATCTTCTTTCCATTTAAAAGAAAATGTAAACCCGAAATACTGATTTGAATAATTTATTTTATTTGTAGAGAATTATACATTATACATTGTAGTACTGGACAACGGTCATTATTCAGAAATACATACCGATTAATATCAAGTATTCCAGAAAGCAACTGTAATACATTAGAAATAGATTGCATTAAATCATTAATGCTTTTTCTATCCTCACTGTATTTATATAGCTATATAGCTTTTTGTAAACAGTTTTTGTAGTTAATTGTAAACAAGTTTCAAATTGCACAATCAACAGTTCAAGGGCAATATTAATCAAAACGATTAATAAATATGCAAAAGACAGAAGCTGGTGTTTAAAATTCACATCGTATGGCTCAATTTCTCCCATAAGCCTATGAAGATCTGCTGCAAGTATACTGCACATTTTCCAAAACAAGGACATGTGGATACTGTAAAATAGCTCTGCAGTCAAATTTGGAATGAACAAATTCACTTGACCAACCAAACTTTTAAAAATGTAGCTCATTGTTAGTAGTTGGAATACCTTTGGAATAAATCTTTAAAATACATCTAGTTTCGTTCAGTGCCATGGCCACTGATTTAAATCCAAGGGAAATGTAAACGTTTAAAAATAAACGTACATTTAAGAATGTAAATCTATATTTGTATTGAAAAATAAAAAAAAAACACCACCAGCTTTGACAAAATTGCAACAAGTTACACTAGGTGACTTCGACAATAGTGCATTTTGGGCTGATTTTTTTTTTCTCCAGGTAAAATAAATTTCAGTCGTTTTTGTCATCCAGAAACCGAAATCTGAGCTTGAGCTCTTCAAGCAGCTTCGACTTTGCAGTTTTCCAGCTGTCTTCCCAGCCTAGAAATCAAACAACCAACTTGTAACCAACTGTAATATTTAATATTACACAAATACTTCCAACTTGACAGAAGAACTGTTTACTCTGATTATTGATATTAATAGAACTGTAAAATTTACAATGACTTACAATGGGGTCAGTAATTTAAAAAAAAAGAACACTTATTCAGCAAGGATGCAAAAATAAATATATTTACAGTGTAATGTTACAAAAGATTTTAGTTTTAAAAAATGCTGTTCTTTTGAACTTTCTATTCATCAAGAAATCCTAAAAATGTATCATGGTTTCCACAAAAATATTAAGCAGCGCAACTATTTTTAACATTGCTAATAAGAAATGTTTATTGAGCAGCAGATCAGCATATTAGAATGATTTCTGAAGGACCATGTGACACTGAAGACTGGAGTAATGAAGCTGAAAATTCAGCTTTGCATCACAGGAATAAATTACATTTTAATATATATTCAAACAGAAAACAGTTCTTTTACATTTTAATAATATTTCACAAAATTACTGATTTACTCTATTTCATCATAAACTGTATTTGATCAAATAAATGCAAACATGGTGACTTTCAGAAACATCTTACTGACCCCAAGCTTTTGAACAGTGCTGTATTTACAATGTATCATTAATACATATAACTATTATTAAATATTTATAAATACTTTGAACATTCATTATTTTGTGAATGTATATGTGAGCTCACCTGGACTGCAGCAGGTTAACAGAACAGAGAAAGTAGCTTTCGCTCCAAGCGCCTCTTCTGTGTCCTCAAACGCTGGCTGTGGCAGATTCTGCTTTCTGAACCACTCATCTAAACTGTTTCTCAAAGATGCACTGTTTGCTTCTGTAAGAGTTTCAGAACAGAATGAAAACCATTAAATGATCAGTTTCTAATAATGGACATTAAAAAAGACAAACTGGTTGGTATTCAGTGGCTCTGACCTGTCTTTACCCCCAGCAGACTTAGTATACGTTCACTCAGATGATTTCGAGCTGCTTTCTTAGTGCTTTGACTTGTGCACTTCAGCGTATAGTCACAGAAAGACAGCTGGATAGAGGCCCGCTCCACAGACTTCAGGTCAACGACAGGCTCTCTCTGACCGGCCCCGTTCAGCATGGAGCTCAGCTGATTCTGAACCTCTTCAGCACTATCAGCTACAAGTAGTGAAGGATAACCAGAAAGAGGTGATAGTGAACTTAGGGCTTTCTGGACAGCGTGTAACTTGGCTTCATCCTCTGAAGATCCTGAAAAAAAAAAACATATGAAGGGTTTATTTGCTAAAACAGATAACTCAAAAATCATGTTTTTTTTAGTGTGCGTTTTAATTAATATCAAACTCCAGTTGGGTTGTTTTGATTAAATAATAATAACTTAAAAAATACAGCTAACTAACACAATAAAAAACATGATTTATGAACATTTTTGCAAATAAACTCTTCATATTATATTTGAACATTCATACTGGTATTACATGTGTTTTGTTACATTTCTGTTCCTAGTTAAAGAAAGAAAACGTTGCTTTAAGAAGGGGTGGAAAATGAAAATAAATAAATAGAATTGACTGTATGTCAAGGTTCAAGTTGTAAAATGTCTCCCCAAAAAACAAAAACATAATAAATGATATTTATGAATTATGATAAAAAGAAAAACTTTTTTTAGATACTTAAAACACTGCCGTTAAAATGTTTGGGGTTTCTTATGCTCACTAAAGCTGCATTTATTTGATCAAAAATACAGTAATAACAGTAATATTGGGAAATATTCTTACAATAACTGTTTTCTATTTCAATATATTGTAAAATGTAATTTATTCCTGTTTTTAACACTTCAGTGTCACATGATCCTTCAGAAATCATTCTAATATGCTGATCTGATGCACGTGAAACATTTCTTATTATTATCAGTGTTGAAAACAGTTGTGTTGCTTCATATTTTTGTGGAAACAATGATATATTTTAAATAGAAACAGCATTTATTTGAAATAGAAATCTTTGTAACATTATAAATGTCTTTACTGTCACCTTTGAATTGAATGCATCCTTGCTGAATAAAAGTATCAATTTCTTTCAAAAAATAAATAAATAATTATACTGACCCAAACTTTGAACGGTAGTGTAGACTTTTCATTTTTTTTTATTTTGGACACACTGGATTGTTATTGACCCTAAAATGAAATTACACTTGATTCTCTTGTTTCTTCAGAGACTCACACTAACCTTGTCCATCATACTTCACATCATAAGTTACGTTCTTTAGTGAGCAGTAAAATGGCTTTACAGATCCTTCAACATCTTCCTGAGGAAGAGGAAGAGACCTCCGAGTAAAGTGCTGCTTCACCAGCGCACTAGACGTCTTTTCATCTTGAATTAGAGGTAAAGAAAAAAGCATTAGTCAAGGAACATAAATGCATTGGTATATTTATATATGAATACATAAATACACAAATATATACCTGAGCTAGGATCCAAAATTTCCATGGCACGGCCGAATAACAGGTAGGCTTTTCGAATGGCTTCTCTCTTGGAGTCGTAGCCTTGTTTGTTTGCACAAGTATAGTTTTCCAGGTTGACTGTCACAGTGCATTTGAAATTCTGTTCATATTTAATGTCTTCCACATTCACGTGTGGTGGCTTGAGATTATATACATTCAACATCTCATCGATTTCTGTAAAATACACATAGATGTACAAGTAGATGAGAGCAGGGCTGGCCGATTTTTCTGATTTTATCGATTAATTCGAATGTAATGTTTTGCCACTATTTTATTTTCTTATAAATCGAAGAATCACAATTTTGAATAGAAACATTACCAAACGTTAGAATTAGATACTTTGACAATGTGCCGGTGATAACAGTAAGGAGAAAAGAATGATCCAACTACGTGTCAGCGCACGTGATTAACCGCTCACATGTGACGCGCTCTGTGAAGGACAAAGTGTGTTGACAAAAATGCGACATGGGCAGTAGAATAGGAAAAATACAAGAAGATTGGAGTTAAACTTCTTGAGCGCCGCGTTTTTAAAATGCCGATTCATGCGTGAGATGCTGCAAGAGTCAAACGCGTCCATGTTTACATAGAAAAAACAATCAAGCAGCACAATCGAATAAAAAACCTGCAAAGAACTACTACTGTATGTCTGATATTTCATGTTTGCATCATGCTGACAGACTGAAAGCTGCTGTTAAAGGTGCTGTATGTAGGATTGACACCGAGTGGTTGAACTAGGTATTGCAGTCCAAATTCAAAATATTTGAGAGGGGTTTTTTTTTCACCCGGCCCCTCCTCCTCAGACTTGACACACACGCAGGTTGCCAGATTGAGACACCAGCAGGAACAAGCGCACATGAAGATGAATGAAATTAAATACGCTGTGTTTTCCGGCAACTGGCAACCCAGGGTGCCAAAATACAATTGGGTAAACTTGCAGTGGGCGGGTTTCACAAACCAAAACAGAGACTGACATTCCGCCCGGAATGCACATTTTCAAAGGAGAATAACTGACTGTAGCATTGTTTTTCAGATAAACAAGTATGTTGACATAGCATGTTTCTTAAATATCTGCAAACATATTATGGTATTTTTATGCTTTAGTAAAGTCAAAAACTTACATACAGCACCTTTAATTGTTTTTACAGAACATTTATAGTTAACAGTAGTTTACTGGTGTTATAACTTAAGTCATTTTGAATTTGAATTACCTTGATTTTTAAGGTTTAATTTTTTAAAAGCATTTTCCTTGTGTTATTTCTGAACATATAATATGTATAAGACAAGTTTGTACAAGATAAGATACGCAAAGCGTCTTTTGGCATTAAAATAGTACTGTCAGGTTTTACTAAAGACGCACAGTGACGAATTAGCGCTGAAAAGGCTTGGACACAGTTATTTTTGCGCCTGACCTTATTGAATATGCATTTGTAGGAGTTTCGCTTTCAGACGCTAAATTTATAGAAGGAGAGTATTCAAATATATCTTGCAACGAGATTTACTAACATTTGCGCTGCTCAAATTACTGGTATTTGCGCCATTATTTAACGGCCAAAAAAGCATGTCTTAAACTATTTTGCGCTAGAAATGGCTGCAATTATTGTTGTTAGGAGGAGGTACCACAGAGAACAGAGAGCGTATGGTAGTAGGGAGAGGATTTTTTCCACACTTATTAATTTATTTGGAATGCCACAAGAGCACATTATCCAAACATATAGTTTGCCAGACCATGTTATATTTAATTTGCTTCAGGAAATAAAAGATGACTTGGAACGCCCAACTACGAGTCACGCAATACCAGGTCAATCAAAACTTCTTGTAACCCTTCATTTTTGGCCTCCGGTTCTTTTTAATGTACTGTGGCTTCTTTATTTCTTTATTCTTTAATTGCGACTGCTCTAATTTGTGCTGCGCTTGGTATATTGCGTTGGTCGATATGTAAATGAGATATTGCGTCCGTGTTATTTAATTTGCGCGGTTGTTAGTAAATCACCCACAGAAATTTTCACATGCATCGGTGCTGTTTTGGAATTTGGAATCATCTAATTTGCCCTGTTTAGTAAAACTGGCCCTAAGTGATTTGTTTAACATTACATCATGTTGACAACTTCATGTGTGGTGCAATATGAATAGAATTTTCTTTAACTAGAGGGTTAATAAATAAAGTTACTTGAATCATATTGTAGTTACATTTTACAACGGCGTTTTAATGGCACATTAAAACATTAAAAAAATAGAATACGAGACTGAAGTCGTAATATATTTCGAGAATAAAGTCGAAATTATGAGAATAAAGTCGAAATACTACTAGAATAAAGTCAGAATACTACGAGAATAACGTCGAAATATTTCGAGAATAAAGTCGAAATATTACAAGAAAAAAAGTCTAAATGTTTTGAGAATAAAGTCAAAATACTACCAGAATAAAGTCAAAATATTACCAGAATAAAGTCAAAATATTATGAGAATAAAGTCGAAATATTACGAGAATAAAGTCAAAATGTTTTGAGAATTTACATAGTAGAAATTAAAGTTATAATATTTTGAGAGTATAGTCTATTGCGTATGCAAATGGCCTGAACTGAGAGCACCAGGAGAAGTTGCCAGGCCACTGGAATTTAGGCCTATTTGAATATGTTGTGTCCGCATCATCTTACTGGGATGAGGAAGAGTCAATTTTAAGAACTCACGGAAACAGCTTAATATCAAGAATATGATATTTATTAACAGACTGAACAGAAACAACTTTTTATCTTAACATCAGCTCACACACCCAATCGACATTCCTTTGGGGGGGGGCACTGTAGCTCTCTTATTTAAACCTTTTTTAATACATTACAAATATATGTAGGATTATTAGCAGAAATCATACCATGTGTCATACTCGCGGGGACAGTATGCTTGGAAATAATATTTCATGTCTTCCATTGCATTCGTTATTTGTAGTGCGCCAGCCACCCACCCAATAGCAATAAGATTTGTGTTTTAATATAAAACAAAGTCTCAGTTTTTAAAATCAGTTTTATAGCGAAAAACAAATTATGTGTCTTACAAAAATGTGTTTTTCAAGCTCTTTAATGATCAGATCGCTGTATTTATGTGAATCAGTTAAAGTATACTGTTTTCTTTGTGAAAACTTTGTGACTTTATTCTCTATATATTTCGACTTTATTCTTGTAGTATTTTGACTTTATTCTCAAAATATTTCGACTTCATTCTCGTAATATTTCGACTTTATTCTCGTAGTATTACAACTTTATTCTCGTAGTATTTCGACTTTATTCTCGAAATATTACGACTTTAATCTCGTAATCTTAGATTTTTTTTATTTTTTAACATGGCACTAAAACGTTGTCGTACATTTTTAAGTTGACTAGTTAAAAATCATATAAAAATAGAGAACCGGTCAAACGTTCTAAAAAAAAATTGAGAATTTTTTTTTGCCATATTGGCCAGCCATGCAACAGCTAGCTTAAATTTGTTCTATTTTTACAGTGTACCACTAGCGCTCCCTACTGGTGTCCCCTGCTATAGCACATACATGCTCCATTACCTGGACATTCAATCCTGGGCTTTTTTCTCTGTGATGCTGGAGAGCTGGAGTCTGGAGGGTCCGGCTGCACAGAAACAGGAACATGGACTGATTCCTGGCCTGATGGGAGCTGTGCTGATGTGGAGATTCTTTCAGACTTCAGGTCTGAATGCTCCTTCACTGCTCCCTGACTGATTGATACTGTAGAAATAGATGAAGAATAAGAAAAAAACGTTACTTTCCAAAATTTGATATGTCAGAGTAGATACGAGAATTTTTACTAATTTCTTTCAAGTTAAACTCAAAGTTTGAAAGCTCTGGGCTCATACCACCAGTCAGCTGCTCTTCACTGGTCTCTGCTTTATGCTCTTCTGTTTCATAGACGGGATTTTCTATACTCAGTTGGTCTAGACGCTCCTTCAGAATACCTTTGAAGTTCTTCTCAGTATCTGATATTGGAGGACAGCTGAGGATCCATGATAGCTGGTGCAGAGCAACTTTAGCAGCCTGTTGCTCTGCCTGTTTCTTCTTGGTGGAGCCATCTAAGAAATGTATGAAATGAAAACATGTATGAAATGGGTGCAAATCACAATGAAATCTGGCTCATATTTCATCCCAAAATCAAAAGTATAAATATGAGTTTTATATATAAAGTAGTTGTATTTTGCATGAAGATTTATTTTTATTTATTTATTTTTTGCATGGTGCCATTATTTTCATGAAAGTTAATCAGATTTCTTTCAAAATTCTCATAATAGTAATGCAAAATAAAAGAAAAAAAATATCAATACCACAGAGAGAACCTCATCCTGTCTGGACACATTATAATTTTTTTTTCCACAGGTGGTGTTTACTTTTTTTAATTGTCATAAAAATATAAGATTCTAAAATGGACTTAAAATAGACTGCATTTCTTTTGGCCAAAATATAATTCTTTTTATTTATGTTGGTGAAATACTCCTTAGACATTCACCCAAATAGTGTTCAATAAATGAAAAAAACAGTAGAAATGAAATCACCTTTATCACAAAAAGTGAAAGGCCCGATGAGTTTGAGTTTGCAGACAATTGTGTTGTCATCATCAACAAACTCTTCGGTTGGTTTTTGTAAATCATGCGTGTTGAAATATTCCATGATCCCTGTCCTGTATGTCTGACCTGTTGTAGCAAAAAACAAAACCAGGTTATGCTGTTCTGAAGACCATTTTAACATATTCTAACACATTCTTACATATTTGGCTTACAGTAACACCAAAACAGCTACCATAACACATGTGAGTACTCCTGAAGTATTTCATGTAAAATATCATACCATGGGCCAGACTTATTGAATATGCATTTGTAAGAGTTTCCCTTTTAGATGCAAAATTTATGGGAGGAGAGTATTAAAATGAATCACGCAATGCAATTTAAAATCATGTCTTAAAGCAGGCGGTAATTTGCGCTGCTCTTGGTAGATTGCGCTGGTCATTATGGAAATGATCTGGCTGCATCTGAGTTTTTTAATGTGTATATTGTCAGTAGATCACACGCAGAATTTTCCCCTTCCATCTGCGTTTTTATGGAATTGCGCACTAACGCTTTAATTTGCCGTTTAGTAAATCTGGCCATATGTATTTTAAGCCTTTAAGTATAGGTGAAATTTTACATGTGAATATACTGGCATATGACTTTATATGAAATCTTTGAAATTGAACCTAAACTTTGTACTTTACCTTCTCCTGGAGCACTGATGCGAAAACTTTCCCATAAAACTTTACAAGCTGCTTCAGTCGCTTCTTCCTTTGAAGAGCATCTATCAGACGCAACTTCTCGACTGAGATCCACAGTTACTTTACCAAAGAAAGTGATTCCTGAAATGTCAAAATATAAAATGACGTACTGTATCATACATTGATTTCAGTGTGCCATAATTCAGTACTATAATTTTTTAGTCATATTTCACCTGAGGAAGATGAAGATGAGGCCTCAGGTTGTATGATTGAGCTTGATGGTTCATCTGTACTTTCTTCCTGCAATTTCAGCTCCTTGAGGGCAATGCGTGCGACCTCCTGATGCGCAGCCTTTTTGTCATTAAACACGCTTTTGCAGGTGAAAATTTGCCCATTCACCTTCACTTTACCTCTGTAACCTGTACAGAGGATGTGAACTTTATCCCCCGGTTTCACAGACAAGGCTTAAGTCTTGTCCTAGACTAAAATGTAAGTCTGAGCTGTTTCAACTGAAAGAAACTTGCACTGACTGATCTTAAAACATATCAGTGCCTTTGTTTTGTCTCAAGATGCACACTAGAAATGTTTTTTTTCTAAGCACATTTATAAAAAATGCTTAAATGTCCTAATTGAACAATGGCCTAATCCTGGCTTAGTCTAAGCCCTGTCTGTGAAACCGGGCCTATATGATTAACTGTTTAATCTAAGTTCAATTAAAGAATTTCATCCACTTTTCCTGAATGTATAAAAAAATACATGTTTGTTTTGTTTCTAAAGGACTATCATGCAATTAATATTAATTGAACAGATGATTAATTTTTTACCTTGGGCTTCTTGATCCTCTGTAAAAACAGGAAATTTGTCCTCTGGCCATTTCTTTGAACGACAATATTCATAAAGATGATTCTTGTGTCTAAGCGGGATGCCAGAACAAACCAGATCTTTGGATGGAGAAACACTGGAATGAGACAATCTAAATACAGTTGCGATCTCAGAATGTGTTAGCTTAATAATTTGTTCTGCGTTAAAAGCTACATAAGTGTACTTAAAGGGATAGTTCACCCAAAAATTAAAATTCTGTCATTAATTACTCACCCTCAAATCATTCCAAACCCATAAGATCTTTGTTCATCTTCAGAACAAAAATGTATATATTTTTGATGAAATCCAGAAGCTTTCTGATCCTGCATAGACAGCACCGCAACTACCACGTTTAAGGCCCATAAAGGTAGTAAGGACATCGTTAAAATGGTCCATGTGACATCAGTGGTTCAACTGTAATTTTATGAAGCTACAAGAATACTTTTTGTGCATAAAGAAAACAAAAATAACAACTGTATTCAACAGTTTCTTCTCTTCCATGTCAGTCTTCAGCACGTTCACAACAGTACCATGACACATCGTTATTTTTGTTTTCTTTGTGCACAAAAAGTATTCTCATAGCTTTGTAAAATTACGGTTGATGTCTCTGATGTCACAGACTATTTTAACGATGTCCTTACTACCTTTCTGGGCCTTGAACTTGTCAGTTGCTTTGCTGTTTATGCAAAGTCAGAAAGCTCTCGGATTTCATCAAAAATATCTTCATTTGTGTTCCGAAGATGAACAAAGGTCTTACTGAACTATTCCTTTAAAGACAGTAATCTTGTATGATTGTTTCACAACTTCATAAAAATGGAATAAAATCAAAAGTTTTACTTTAAAGTATATTTTAAATCATTGTCATGCCTTAAAGAAGTACACTTTTTTGAGGTACTGACTTAATTACATTTACAACATTGCAACTTCATTATTACAAATGTGAAATTACAAATTGACTTAAATATATGGCAAACAAGTGAAATACTAATTGCATTTAAAGTAAGTTAACTAAAATACATTTTCAAGTGTCTGTAAACATTACATTCAGTTCACACTTAAGTATATTCTTTTAAAGTTTATTACTATTATAGAATACTATTTTTAAAAGTATAATAAAGTATACTTCTTTCTCAAGAAGGATTGACCTCCTCTCAGGCTACGTTTACACTAGTGCATTTTCATTTTAAAACGCAAACTTTTTGCTACGGTTACGCTTGCCGTTTACACTACTCTGGCGTTTTCGACCTCGAAAAACGCTGCAGAACCCATTTTAGTTTGAAAACTTTGGGGTTGCGTTTCAGTGTAAATGGACCAAAATGGAGCCTTTTGAAAACGATGGTGTGGCATCCCACATTCGCTCTGCGTATCCTTGACAACCGTGTAAACAATAACATCATGATCCTTGTACCTGCATGAATGGTCATGTGACATGCGTTTTCGGTTTTGTAGTGTAGATGGAGATCGTTTCTGAAACGCAGTGATAACGCCAGTGTAGACGAGGATCGTTTTAATTTTAAAACGCTGTTTAAAATGAAAACGCACTAGTTTAAACAGGGCCTTGATCATAATTTCAACGTTTTTCAGTTTGTAATTTTCATGGGATATTATGTGTGGTTCAACTTTCTTTGGGAGTTCACGTTTGGCCCATAGAACACATTAAAATCATCATGTAGAAGCTAAATATTGCTGAATTATTAAATCAAACATAAATACTAAAGGTATTATTTTCTTCTCAGTTCTTCTTACCGTGTGTCCCTTTCTCCAGTTGGTCCACTCTGCCAGTCAGGTTTCTGATATGCTTCTCATGTTGCTCTACTTTTTCCTGCATCTCTTTAAGTTTGTTGACTTCAGGACCCAGGGTCTTCAGCAGATCTTTGTTTTGGTCCAGGAAGTCCAGGAAATTCTTCATGTCCTGAGGTTTTTCCTTAACAGAAAGTCATGTTTTAGAACAAGCTTGATGCAGTTCACACTTAACTGCTTAACAGTTTAGTCTTGATCTACTGTACTTACTTTGACATTTTCATCTTGGTTCCCCTCAAAGCGGGAGATAAAGTCTTCAATCCTGTCTTTCATGGCTTGCTGCTCACGGTCAAGAACTTTCTGGAGGTCTTTCATGGTCTGGAGATCTTTCTGTTGGCCATCTACCTCACACGGGGCTTGATTGAAATTCTTGTCCAAGATGTTGTAAAACTATACAGGAATTTGAAAAACTTTTGGTTAAGTACTGAATTAAATGATAAACAATACAATTATATTGAAGAGCAACATTAACCTAATTGCTATTAATAATAACAAAATGAATAATTTTCCATCCACCTGTGTTAGCTTCTTTTCCAAGTCTTTCATTTCTGGGACATGAGGTTTGAGCATCTCGGCCAACTGCAGGAGCGTTTTGTGATGATTTTTCATGTCCTCATTGCTCACTTTGAGGTCTGGTGAATGCATTACACTGTTTCTTACAGTTATTACCTGAATTGTTGAATAAAAAGTGTCAAATGTGTTATCCAGCACAACATGAGAGCTGCAGTGTTTGAATATCTGAACCGATACAGTGGTCATGTACCATAGCACAAAGCTTTAGAGAAGTTTTATCACACACACAGAGGTTCTAAATGATGTAATGTTGAAAAATCTATTTTGAAGCCAAATATAGGATATTTCCCCTTCAGAATACTTGCGTTTCTCAAACATTGTCCTGGGATCTTGAAATGTTTACAGAAATTCATTAAGTTTAGGATGGCAGCGATATCAAACTGGTCAAACTTGCGATGGTTTGTATGCCCACGTGGCATATGTGCCTGTTGAAACATGCAATCAACAATGTTAAAAATGTAATGCACATAGATTTGTATTCACTGACACCAAATATCTAAATATAACCCTCCCCATATGCAACAGGCCAATTTAACAGACAGCATTCATTGGCAACACTCTACTATAATGCAATGGTTATTAATAATGAATGCAACTTACTTTAGCAACTTCCCACTTATCTGTGGGCCATAGATGTGGCTGGCAGTTGTCCCAGTGCATATGATTATCATTCCCATTATGATTGTAAATGATTTCCTTCTTCCAGTGTTCACACAACTGGCAGAGATGCTGCATAAAGAAGCAAAACACAGTTTGAGAGACATGGACAGACATTCTTTTACACTTTTTGGTGTACTGCCATATTTTCATTTGTGTTGATACACATTTTTATTTAATATGGTAATGACATTTTCGCTATCATTCTAAATGCATTTTGTTAAGTATGAATCGTAGCATACAGTATGTAGAAATGTAGCATATGTCTAGCAAATATATTCTGTCAGATAGATAGACAGATAGATAGATAGATAAAACAATAAATAAAGAAGGCTATTTCTACTGTTTACTTTGACTTTACGTTTACAATTTACCTTATTCACACGTTCGCACTTAAACGCACAGGTCTTTCTATTGAGCTGAGCTTTGTTTTGAAGAGAATTGTGATAAGTTTCGGTTTCCTTTTCGATGAAACCCCGAATGCTGTTTCTCAGTATGGAAAGACTCTCCGTTGTTTTCAGCCAGTTTTTGTAGTTTTCATCACTGAAGCGACCGTAAGATTGTGTGCTGCTCATGATCGCTAAATATAATCGCAGGGATCGATCACTCTTTTGTTGCAGTAGAGCAGTTTGTGATAACGCGCCTCCACCGTCCTCTGCAGGTCAGCTGACTCCTGAAGTTGCCAGATACTCGTAAAATCAACATGTGCATTAATAAAGCAAAAGGAAATGATAACGTCTTTGTTGATATTCTTCAGCGCCATGGTAACCGTAGTGAACAAAGAAATTGATTCTCCTTAATATCAGTAGGCTATCTTGTAAACGTTCATTGCTTCATCGTTTATGTTTGCTTCTTTAAAAATACATAGTCCCAGATCCAAAATGTATCATAAAATATGAAAATATTTAATAGGAATATTCATCATTACGTTAATTATTATCTAAACAGAGTTAACTAAATTACATTATTTATTTGTTTGCTTGCTTCATTTAATTTTCAAAAGTTAGGACTTTTATTTGCAATCGCGTCAGTGAAGAGACCGAGAGACGTGTCACGTGATTCTTGAATAAACAAGAAAAAAAAAATCAAGGTAAATATCACTTGCAAGTGAACACATGTGAACAGATTTGTATGAAACGTTTATAATTTAAGTTATACAGTGGTGGCCAAAATTATTAGAACACTATAATTTTCTTCAGCTAAAAATGGTTTTAAGTCAGTTATGTCTGTCTTTTGCTGTAGTGTGTCAGTAGGAAATATCAGTTTACATTTCCAAACATTCATTGCCATTAATTGTAATAATCCAGTGAGATTTTTGTTTGCACAAGGAGTCTGACAACAGCCAGTGCTCCACACAGAGATCTGATCTCACCATCATCCAGTCTCTCTGGAATGACATGAAGAAACAGAACAAACTGAGACAGACTAAATCCAGAAAAACTTTAAGAAATTTAAGAATGAAGCAAGAATTCATAAATAGAGAGGAGCTGTTGGTTAATAGCGCCATCTAGTGGAGATCACAATCAGAATGAGCGGTCCCACTTTATATTAAGTGGCCTTAACTACTATTTACTTACATTTAAATTAATCATTTGGTACAATGCACTTATTGTGTACATACATGTTTTTACATTGTACTTATATTTAAAAAATACCTGCATGTGATTACATCTGTAATTAATTTCTGTTATTAAATCTATAATTACACTGACTCATCCCGTATACCTTAACCCACCCTTAAACCTACCCATACCACCAAACCTGTCCCTAACCTTTTTGCAATACTTATTGCAATGTCCTATTTTTTTATATAAGTACATAGTATGTAATATAAAGTGGGACCGAATGAGCTTTTATTGACACAAGTTTGTTTTGGTGGCAGAAGTGTGAAGTTTCACAGAAGTACACAGAAATACAAGGAAAAGGAAATATTTAGTAGTTCATCTTAGATAGAGTAATCTTCTAAAATAGTATAATCTTGGCTTGCATTTTGTCTTGGATTGCTAAAGTTCTCTTCTTATCTCAGTGTGTGTTGAACATGCAGCGCAGTAGCAGAGTTTAACAGGAGGCCAGGTGTCCCCTGGCAGGGCTCCGCTTTCAAACACGGTCCTCCATCTGTCTCTTTTTTGCCTCTCCTTTCTTCATTTGTTCATCGGTAGGGAAGAACAAGGTGAACTCTGTCCCTGATGATGTTACATAAGACTGGACTATTATTAATCAGGCATTATAAATAAAAGTATAGCTGTGAAAATCATAGTTGTGTGATGCTACAATGTGGGGTTTTCTGGGCTCCAAAAGTTGTTGGTTCTGTGGTTTAGAGTGATAGTTCTTTATCTTGCCTTCTTAGTAATTACACTGAAATGACTGGGTTATTGCAAAATGAAGTTTTTTGCTCTGTAATAACAGTGTAGAATGTGCTGAATCTCCATGGAAAACTGAGGTCATCATTATCTCATGAGAAAAGACTGTCTAAACATGCAGCAGCCACACAGATATGCCAATTGTGTGATCACTGTTATCCTCCAAATAGAATATAACTGGTGCTTTCGATTAGTGGCAAAAATGGTAAAATTATAGTTCATAGTCTAGACTGAGGAAAGCCAGACTTTCACCTTATAAAACATCTCAGGTTGGCTGAACTTACAGGATCTGGTGCTGGGGTTTAATTATTTATACAAATGGTCAAGAATGTGAAAGAATACAAAAATATCCCATACTAGTACAGATAAATACTAGTACAGGTTCTAGTTGTTAAATTATTCAATTTTGTTACAGATCAAAATTATATGTTCGCCAGATGTAAGGGGTTTGACAATTATATTTTTGGAACAAATTTTTTAAATAAATAATAAAAAATGCATTAAACAAAAATACACTATTGCACACACACACACACACACACACACACACATACACTTATGTAGGCCTATAGGTGTGTGTGTGTGTGTGTGTATAGTACATCAAAGCATCAAATATATTAGTATATCAAATAGGCCTATATATTATAATCAGTATTGATATTATGAGATTGTAGTGTGTGCATAATTTCTGCAGACTATACATTTTTTTAATGTTTTTATATTATTACATAAAGTCTAAAAAAACAGAGATTTAATATTCTTATATTTGGATAAATTCTTTATATATTCTAATTTTATATATCTAATATATAGTTATTTGAAATGAAATAGAATATTGTGTGTGTGTGTGTGTGTATACAGTATATATCGTTTATTTTTAATTCAATACCCTTTATATTCTTATGTATATAATAAAAATATTATATATAATATTACATTTTTATTGTCTATTTTTCTTAATAAATAATGTAAGAATTAATTTTAATGTAAAATCAATGTAAATAAATAAATAAACAAATAAATAAAAAATAAATAAAATTCCAAAATTATAAGTGGTATCCTTCCACTAGAAAATATAGTCCCTTATAAAACGTTGCTATGTAACAAAACTAATGATCCGCTATAGGAGCTGCGCAGTGTTATAATGGACAGGTGTTTCACACCTAATACTATATTATGGACTTTAGGCTGAATATTAACCATTCAGAAGCCTGGATAGGAATAAAACTGCAGCATAGTTATCCTTTCTTTATTTTATCCGTCAAATAATCTCCTTCTATCAATGACGGCGTTGTGCTCCACCCTCTGCCTCACAGGCCCCGCCCCATCCCGTGCGCATCCCGTCTGCATTCTGCAAGAGGCACGGGAAAATAGGGATAGACCATCCCGGGAAACTAGGGGGGAGCAGTTGTTACGGATCACCCTTTTAATTCATATTCACCCACGTTTAGATATTAAAACAGACTTTATGTGATTTCAAAGGTAAGATTTTGTGTCAAAATAACAACAAAAGAGTAGGTTTGTACCAAAAGCTAACACCTGGCCCGATCAAATTCCATTCTACCCTTTCCCAAACTGCGTCTTGAACTCTACCGCCCTGCTGCCATGTTGGATTGAAGGATCGTTATTGCTTTAGGAGTTCGGAATGAAAGTTTATATTATGCAGTCTGTCAAAAGTGAACGAATTAATGAATAAATAACCCACAGGAGTTAACGAGTCGCATCTGCATCGCTCGCGCATTGAGGACAACACTAAGTCGGCTCTACTTGCATACGGAATTCCTTACGGGATGAACGGAGCGCAGGCCATGTTGATCTGTGATTGCACATAAAATCATCTGATAAGAGACAAACGCTCAAGTTCATCCGCCTCATCCGTCAACATGAGCGGCCACCCGCCCCAGAGGAGGGTGGCAAACGTGGGCTCTCTGCTTCTGACCCCGCAGGAGAACGAGTGTCTGTTCAACTACCTGGGCAGGAAATGCATCGTAAGTTGTGTTTACTCTCACGGCCGATCTGTAGTCCTTTAACCGCAAGTTCAAATGCAAACCGTCCTGCATTTCAAATATCCACTGATGCGACGCAAACGAACGGCGGTAACTTCTGGCAAGGACAGTTGTGTTTTAACGGGTTTGTGATGTCCATACTGAGAACATCCTCCTCACTGTCAAGGGAATGAGAGGCCAGTGATTGAAATTTAACGTTAGATGTTGTAGTACAAGCTATTCGTATGATTGTGAGTTGGGAAATATATATTCCATGTGATTTTAGAGTAAATGGCAATAGGCCTTCTGCTTGAGTGAAGGTTGGGACTACCAAACATAGTGAGCTGTCTACGAAGACAGCATCATAAGTGCATTCTGAGTCAGCTAAATGATGCACTTGCCGATGATGCCCAAAAATGCTGTCTATGTAGGCAGCTCACTAGTTTGTGAATCACAGCTAATGTAGGCTGCAGCGTCTCAGATGACACGCAAACTCCATCAAATGTGTCAGTAAACTATCTAGCTAGCTATCATTCTAGCTATCTATATGTGAAGCTATCACTATATCTAGCTACATGTCTTTCTATCTGTTATTCTATCTGTCTGTGTGAATCTATTTAGCTTTAAATTGTCAGAAGTGAAGATATTTGGTCATTATACTAACGTTAGTTGTTTATAGTTGTCTTGTCTCTCCTACTCCAGGACCTATGGTTACAGTATTTGGACACATGCAAATACCCTCAAGCCTTCCTAGGTGTATATAACTTTCTTCTTTCAGACGAATACAATCAGAGTTATGTTAAAAAATGTCTTGGGTCTTCCAAGATTTATAATGGCAGTGAATGGCTGTTGAGATTTTGAAGTCCAATAAAGTGCGTAAACATATCATAAAAAGTGGTCCACACAGCTTCAGGGGTTATTGAAGGCCTTCTGAAGTGAATCGATGCGTTTGTGTAAGAAAAATATCCATATTTAATACTTTACAAACCATAATCTGTTGTTCGCGCATAGCCTAAACTCTGGTGAGAATATGCTAGTCTTGTGAGAAGCAAGTTTTGTTTACAGCAAAGGAAAACCAGTCTCCTCTTGGGTTATATTGAAATTCTCTGACATTTTTCTTTACAAATCGTCATTTTGTACTTCTAATTCTTGAGTCAGTCTTTTGTTTTGCTCTCTCCTCTGTGAAGGTACGCTACTCTCTCATGTACGTTCTGGTCGTCAAATGTTAGCGAACATGTTCAACGTTAATGTGATGAACTACACCTCTGCTAGGTCTCCTTTGTAAACTTAAGAAACTAGAAAACACCTTAACACCAATTAATTTAAAATAATCGGACAAAAGCTTTCAAGTTTTAAAACTGATTTCTAAATAGTTAAAATCCAAAAGTGTCCAAATAGCTTTTGGGGCCACTGTATCTTTCAAGTGAAAGAAATGTACCCTGTTTGTTCTTGTTAGAAACTTACTGTCCCTTGCCCTACAGGGAAGCATTTGTCAAAAAAATGTCCTTATTTTTCCAGAATTCCTCTTGCAGCACATTCAGGTGACAAGTCACATTTCAGGCATGTCATGTATTTGGTTCTTCATAGGTTTTTGATGCAACAACAGAATGTTTTGTACAGTAATATACTTGGATTGTTCAAAAAAATCAGACATGTTGAGTTCGAATCAGAGATTTTGGACTGTAGAAATGGATGAGAAATGAATAAGCTTGGCCAAGAAACAGCTAGTGTTTCTGTTATGTATTTCACATGAAATCTGATTCACAAATATGGCATTCTTTCCCATCGGACCTACTTAAGTTGCTCGTCCATGTCTAGGTGGAAGCGACATGGACGCGAGCGGTGTCAGTCCAGGAACGGCAGCCAAGAGCCGGGCCATAAAGTGGGCTTTCACAGGGAGTGACTAAATATGAGACACGTCGTTTGGGGCCAAGATCCAGCAGTCATGGGTTCATTCATCACTGTGTCCCGAACCGGCACCAAAAAACCGAGGGTGGACGGAGTCCAAATCGCTCAATAGTGAGAGAGATGGAGAGAAGGGGAAAGATAGGGGTTGGGGGTGGGTTGTGCGTGATCAGCAGTCTTTGAGGACAGGAAGTGAACTGATCTGCCTCCTTTCCATGGAGATTTGAGCTTTAATGAATAGAGCTGTTGAGCCAGTACTGATCCAGAATCAGGTTTCCAAGCAAACCAAACCAAAGTCATGATCCCTGTGAAATGTACGTCTTTAATGCATATTTATGTTCTTGGGAAAGACAGGAATGCTGTACGGATACAGTTAACTAGGAAAAGCCTGGCAAATATCCATCAGTCACCTCTTTTGGATGTTGCATTTGGTGTTTGTCGAGAGCCCAACCGATCGATTAAACTGATAGGTTTACATATCAGTATGAGCGTGCTTGGCTGCTTTGAATGCAATGAGTGTATATTGTTTATATCATACGGAAACTCGACTCTTTCTTGAACTTGCTGAACGCTGAATACAGTAGTTGAAGGTTTAGCGATGTCCTTGAATCACTTGGCCCACCAAGACAGAACGAGTGCTCGTATTCAAATGCTGAATGTGCAGTCTTAGAGCATGAGGAAGCAGTTTTTCATCAGAAGAAATGAAGGGAAGTCTTGTTTCATTGATGCTGCTGTTACTGACGTGGCAGGATCACAATGAGTGGACTACTTAACCAGAATTCTCTTTTTCTGCCCGTCTCTGAATGAAAGCAATTGTACGTTTATATATATTTTTTTTATTCGTTTCTTTTTCAGATGAATGAATTTATAGAATAAATAATTGATTATCAAGGGTCATCAAAGTTCCCAACAATACATTCAATACTTGAATAGACTTAACTGATGAATGTCTATTATTTCTTTAGATAAGCAGATTTATTGGAAAAATAATCAGTAGATTCATTGATTAAAAGTCAAAGTTTATGAAATGTTTATTACATTTAGACTTTATATCATTTATTAATCAGTGAAGTATCTTTTAATCAGATTACTTTTGATGATCAATTAAACTGTTCAGTCATTTAATTACTTTTAAGAACCTTATTTCTTCAATTGATTATCAATTGATTAATTTGATTATTTTTTTTAAATTCCAAACAATTAATCAAATTACCTTTGAGAAACTTATGTATCCCGTTTATCAATTAATTTGATTATAAATTTAAAATTCCAAACAATAAATTAGAAACATTTATTCAATTGAATAATCCAGTTACTTATTAATGAGTTATCTGCTTATTTCTGTTATTTAAATTGCTGTTGGTAATTGTCTAAGTCATTTTAAAGTTTATAAAATGATTAATATATTTATAATCCCTTAACCAGTGAAATTTTTCTCAGATATGTTGTTTAACCTTCAGATTAAGTTGAAGTACAAATTCCATGATTCATTTTTTCTTATATGGGCACTGTTAATTATGTTAATAATTAATTAATCTGCTCTTTTCAGTTAATCACTGGTTCATCTGTTAATTTATTTATTCCATTATTCAGTGTTGTTGCGGTCTACTGACAAGCGGTTTCTAAAGTTATTGCTTAATAAAAATGCTATAAGTCTGTATTGATCAGAGACTTAATTATAATGTTTTTTGTTCAATGGCCTGTGGTGCCGTTGAATGCTTTCATCAGAAATGTTCCTGTCTAAAGTGTGCGTTAAAGCGCAGGACAGGGTTTCTTTGGTCTCCTGTAATTGCTCAGCATAAGCCTGTATGTGTGTGTTACTTGTCCATGGAAAATATTTCATCTTCTGTGAGATCTTGGCTGTCCTCCCCATGACAGTATTGCCAAGACACTGGCCTATTTTTCCTTTCAGTAACCCGTGTCCTGAAAAAGTGTTCGAAATGCTGCTTTCGGTCATGTGCATGGAACGCAGGCACTTTTCGAGTAAGAGTCCCTATGGAGAGAGAATAAAATTCCCCATCAAGTGTTCTCTGAGTATTTGGCTGCAGTTTAAATTACAGCAGTATTTGATATCTGCAGTTGCTGGTGTGCGCAGCAAGCAAGTAACATCATGCAGTATTCATACACTGATTTCTGTGCATTTCTTGTGATGTTTATAGTTTCTGCATGATATTAATATGCAGTTCTGTCCAAAATGCAGCCCTGACGTTGAAAACGCAGGTGATGAGAGTAATTTCATAAGAGTATGAACATCTGTCAAGTGTAAGTGCATTGCCTTTTTAATTTGTACTAAAGATATTTGTTGTTATAGATAGATATTTGTTTTATTTTTATTTTTTTTTAACTTGGTTTTGTTTCGATGGTTTGATAGATTGAATTTATTAAAGGAATAATTCACTCAAAATGAAAATTTCGTAAAAGTGTCACCTTGAGGCCATCCAAGATGTAGATGAGTTTGTTTGTTCATCAAAGCAGATTTGGAGAAATGTAGCATTATATCACTTGCTCACCATTGGATCCTCTGCAGTGAATGGGTGCCGTCAGAATGAGAGTCCAAACAGCTGATAAAAACATCAAAATAATCCACACCACTCCAGTCCATCAGTTAATGTCTTGTGAAGTGAGGAAAAAAAAAAAAAGGTTCCTCCAGTGAAAACGTCTATCCCCTGTTGTCCTCACATCAAAATCTACCAGCGTATTTGTTTTGGACTGTTTCTGCTTACAAACAGTGCTTGATTTGTGCATATTTCTCTCCTGTTTCACACAAAATGACTTTTCCAACAATGTTATGGATAGAGGGCTTGTATTATATAGCTGCAAGCAACGATTTGAAGTTAAAAACAACTTATTAATAGATTTGTTTTTTATAAACATGCAGTTTTTTGATTCAAGATGTTAATTGATGGGCTGGAGTCATGTGGATTATGATGACGTTTTATCAGCTGTTTGGACTCTCATTCTGACGGCACCTATTCACTGCAGAGCATCCATTGGGGAGCAAGTGATGTAATGATAAATTTCTCCAAATCTGTTCCTGTGAAGACAAAATCATCTTGCATGGGCTGAGGGAAAGTCAATTTTCAGCAAATTTTCAATTTTGGGTGAACTGTTCCCTTAACGAATGACTGAAAATGACCCCAAACTTAGCTTGTTTCATGAAGTTCGTGATTGTTTATCTTTTTGCAGACATTGTGCTCAGCGGTGGTCCAGGTGTATGGGGCGGACAGGGGCTTGTCCTGGATCAAGAGGTGCTGTGGTGTGGCCTGTTTGGTGAAAGACAACCCTCAGAGGTCTTATTTTATCCGTGTCTTTGATATCAAGGTGAGCTTTCTGAGATCAAATAAACAGCAAAGATATCAGAGACCTAGCAGTTAGTGCATGAGATATTTAAAATGTTGTTTCTCATTTTTGCAGGATGGAAAAACAAAGTTTGAGCAGGAGCTCTACAATAATTTCACGGTCAATAGTTCGAGAGCGTACTTCATTACCTTCGCTGGAGATGTGAGTTTTTTTTTTTCTTAATATTTCACGTTGTTGACCATTGGCAAATAGAGAGAACTAGCCAGAGATGTTCTGCGGAATAGTTTGTTTGGCTGGTTGCTTTCTTGTCGTTCTTGTAAAACTGCTTTTAGCATTAGTGAGGATGTGATCTGGCTGTTTTGGTCATATGGTGTGTTTTGCTCTTTAGTCTTGTCAGATGGGCCTCAACTTTGCCAGTGAAGAGGAAGCCAAACGATTTCGGAGTGCACTCAACGAACTGCTCAACAGACGACAGAGGAAAACTGGTAAATGTGCTGGTTTTAATTTCTTTCCTTTCCTTTGAAGGGATGATAGTTCACCAAAAATTGAAATTATGGTATTATTCATTTACTCACCCATATGTTGTTCCAAATCCAATCTGTATGACCTCATTTTTGGTCTCAATTCAGTTTTATTTTTGGGTGAACTCACTCACAACTAATATGCTTTACGTTCAGTTGTAATCAAAATTCATATTTCTTTCTCCCAAATCTGTGTTTTTCGTAATAGTTCATCCAAAAATGAGAATTATAGTTACTCATCCTCTTTACAAACCACAGTACATAATTTATGACTTTATTCTTTTAGCGCACAATTGTATATTAATTAAATTGATACTGATTTTGTTTTGTTTTTAAAAATGCATGTATATAGCCTTTCATTTTGATGTAGCAGTGAATAAGAGTACAAACTAGAGGTCGACCAATTGATCGGTTATGCCGATTAATCGGCACCGATGATTGATTACTGGAACTATCGGTTATCAGCGAAAATCCATACCGATTTTTAATTTTTCTGGGTTGCTGTCGAAGTGTTGTTGCTTGTTAGAGTATGTTAATTTTACTAATAGGTTTTTAAATGTGTAAATATTAGTTAATGAGCTAAAATTGATCAATGTATAATATTTTTATTCCATTTTAAATGTGTGGTTCCGTACTTTTTTTTTTTTTTTTTTTTTTTCTTCCATAAAGTTCAGTACCATTTAATTTTTGTTCAATATTTATTTTTAAAACTATTTGTTAATTAATCGGTTATAGGCCAGTATGGTCCAACCTAGCTATCGGTATCGGTAAAATCCATTGGTTGACCTCTACTACAAACAAACAAATAAATAAACATGTTATTTATTTTTCATGAGTAAAGAATTTGATTCTGATTTGGAAATATATATTAAAAAAAACACAATAACAAATAAACCAAACTTATTTTCATACTTTAATTGGTGCTTTTTTTGTCCTTTTCAAAGCTTGAAAGCTCCGGTCATCATTCATTGTAATCTCATGGAAAAGAGCGACTAGCACATTATTTGAAATATCTCTTTTTGTGTTCCACAGAAGAAAGCAAGTCATAAGGGTTTGTAATGACATGAGGATGAGTTTGTCATTTTTGGCTGAACTTTTCCTTCAACGTGCTCATTTAAAAGCTCACATTTTCTTGTTAACCTGTTATTTCCTGTTACCAGCTGCTCATTTGCAGTTGTGTTTATCTCTCCCCATCTTTCCTCCTGTTCCTCTCAGTCTGTAGTTGTAATCTGTCGTAGTGTAGCAAGTGTGCTGGTTTTCTCTCCATAGGGTTTGTCGTAAAACCTTCACAGTGGGCCTTTTCTCCTCATGTCCCTCTTGTAAACGCAGCAGTCTCTCTCCTCTTTTCCTGGCTGGGTTCCAGTACTTCCTGCTCTGTTTTGCATGCTGGGCTTTGAAGTTTAGGCTTCTCCCTGCACTAAGAGGCCCTGGTGCCTTATACGCCTCCTGTGTCTGCTTTGCCTGCCCTCTCTTTACATTTAATGTGGTCGAATTCTGAACAAACATGTTTAATCACTTCTCAGTTTGATTACATTTAGGTACAGTGAGTCATTCGGTTATCTTCTGGTTGTTAAAGGTGAAGTGTGGACCTTGTTGCTATTAGTGGCACCAGATGGAATTTAAAATAGATTAAAATTATATTGTGTTTTTTTTTTTTTTTTTGGTAAGTATTCTGTATATTATAGTAAATACTTCTGCTAATGAGTAGTTTATTTATTCACACTTTTTTGTTTTTGGAAAGAAATAAATTTTTTCAGCAAGGATGCATTAAAACGATCAAAAGTACAGTACAAACCAAAATTATATATTTCAAATAAATGCTGTTGTTTTGAATTTTCTGTTCATCAAAGGATCATGAAAAAATGTATCACCATTTCCACAAATATGAAGCAGCGCAGCTGTTTTCAACATTGATAATAATAAAAAATGTTTCTTGAGCAGTGTCATATTAAAATAATTTCTGAAGTATCATGTGACACTGAAGACTGGAGTAATGATGCTGAAAATTCAGCTTTTCATCACAGCAATTACATAAAAAAATAAAATAAAATAAATATATATATATATATATATGTATTAGTGCTGTCAAATGATTAATCGCGATTAATCGCATCCAAAATAAAAGTTTTTGTTTACATAATGTGTATACTTTATATATTTATTATGTATATATAAATACAAACACATGCATGTATATATTTATGAAAAATGTTATGTTTATGTTAAATATATTTATATATAATATAAAATATAAGAATATAAATATATACATGTAAATGTAAATATTTTCAAAATATTTACTGTATGTGTGTGTATTTATATATACATAAATATAGTACACATATTATGTAAACAAAAACTTTTATTTTGGATGCGATTAATCGTTTGACAGCACTAATATATATTTACAGTATCTCACAAAAGTGAGTCCACCCCTCACATTTCAGCAACAATTTTAGTATATCTTCTCAAGGGACAATACTGCACAAATGAAACTGGGATATATATTAGAGTAGTCAGTGGGCAGCTTGTATAGAAGTACAAATTTACTGTCCTCCTAAAAATAACTCAACATATAGCATTGTTGTCTAAATAACTGGCAACAAAAATGATTACACCCTAAGTGAACATGTCAAAACTGTGTCCAAAGTGTCAACATTTTGTAGGGGCACCACTGTTATCTAGCACTGCCTTAATCCTCCTGGGCATGGAGTTCACCAGAGAGGCACAGGTTGTTGCTGGCATCCTCTTCCACTCCTCCGTAATGACATCATGGAGCTGCTGGATGTTAGACACATGGTGCTTCTCCACCTTCCGCTTGAGGATGCCCCACATGTGCTCAGTAGGGTTCAGGTCTGGAGACAGACTTGGCCACTCCATCACCTTCAGCTTCATCATCACATCTTGGCGGTGTGTTTGGGGTCGTTATTATGTTGGAAACCTGCCGTTTGGCCCAGTTTCTGAAGGGAGGGCATCATGTTCTGCTTCAGAATGTCTCAGTACATGTTGGAATCCATGTTTCCCCTCAATGAACCGCAGCTCCCCAGTACCAGCAGCACTCATGC
>JAFVLL020035998.1:0-11963 GCA_021397915.2 Tor tambroides | reverse complement strand
TTTTTTTTTTTTTTTTTTTTTTTTGCACCCGCAGCTTCCAGATTATCAAATAATTGTATCTCGGGCAAATATTGTCCTATCCTAACAAACAGTATATCTATGGAAAGTATATGTATAGAGTATAACTCAATTAAAAAAAAAAAAAAAATTCTCTCCTAACTTTTATACTGTGACAAGTAAAGGACAAATTTACTTGTCCGAATGACAACCACATGAGAATGCTTAATGTCAAGCCCTGTTAAGTATGTAGTTATTAGTCTGCATTGCATTGTTTGTTGAATCTAATTCTAATGTTGATTCAGTGTTCGTTGATCATAATGCAAGGCAAGTGCATCTCATTGACTTATTTTTCAGTAACGTGCTTGATATTAGATATTATGTAAGGTCATTTTAAAAGGATCATTTATACAGACTGTCTTTTTTGCCTTTTATTTTATTTTTTTTTTTTTTTCCTCTCTCTCTTCCCTAGTCTACTAGCCGGTTACAAACTTTATTCAAAGATTAATGAAAATTGTCCCTGCGCACATCCCTATTTGATACCTTTTTAAACTTTGATCTATTTGATTCTTTTTGCAGGTGAAACAAAGTGGAGATTCGTATGGAGTGGGCATGTAAGTTGAGCGACATTGTTACTGAAAAAAGAGGCTCATTACTGAGACATTATAGACTTAAACATGCCTGTCTCACAAGATCTTCTCCTCTGCCATGCCTCCACAGAGAATGTGTCTGCACATTCAAATCTCTCAATGCTTGTCATGATCTTCTTTTGACCTCAGTTTGTAATAGCCTGAATTCACTTCCTTTTCTTGAATTTTCTTACGACCTGCCATGCAAACAATGACAGAATCTGTCAACAACAAATCTCTCCTGGAACCCTGCTAATGCATGGGCTGCCAGGTTGTCTGCTGCGACATACAAAACCGTGCCTTTAATGCTTGCACCTAACCTTTCAACATATAGCCCATGCTTCTCAAGAAATGCAAGATCTTGGATAAGTGGGCGAAGGACCTCAGAGTAACCATGCTGCTTAACTGTGCTGACCTTGCACAAAAGGGCTAGTTGTATTACATGAAGGGAAGAACATTATTTGGGAGGCAAATTGGCAAGTACCCAACAGACCGCACAAAAACTAAGTTTCTGAACATCGACAGTCATTTCAAAAAGCCTTCCTTCGTCCAAAGCACCATTTCCTGGAACATTATGCCCATTTGATAAGTGTTTGGCCCAATTATCAATGTGTGGATGATGAGATTTGAGGAAAAACACAAATTCTTCAAGCGAGTTATTCGTGAAGCCGATAACTTTAAGAATGTCCTATTAACTTTAGCTGAGTGACATTAGAGCATGATGGCTTACCATTTGAACTCTGCTTCATTTTTCAAACCAGCTTTGGAAGTGGACAGAGTTAAAACTGTGATGGTTGCTTCTTTCCCAGAGAGTGTACAACAGCAGTTGCTGAGTTACAGTACTCAGAGTACAGTTCTTGTGGCCTCAGTTGTACATGTTGATGGTATTAAGTATGTAGCTGATATGGTGATTTCTGTGGGTTCGTGTGCAGGGCTTCCTGAATTCAAACAGACAGAGCAAATTCTACTGGTTAACAGTGGCAGCTCGTGGGTTTTAAAATAGGGGAGGCACACTAATTGGTCTGGGGATCCCTGCCGATTGATATTAGTATTTGCTTAACCACTTTAAAGTGGCTTTTTGGTTGCTTTTAGTCAGAAAACGTAAAGAAAAGGACTCACACAGCAAGATAATATAATTTCACTTACCTGGCCTATCACTTGAAGCAACATCCATCCCTTCTTAAAAGTCTGTGTTGTGCCATTTAATTAAGCCGACTGCTGTAGCCTATATCCAGTGTAGGCGTGTTACCCTTTTTTAATTTTGAATGACAGCTTGGTAAATCTGTTGGCGATCAAATATTCAAAATCGCTACTCATCATAAGTAACTTACTTCGTACATTATCAGCTCAGCGGGAGACGTTCAAACTAATATCACGTAATTTACACGTAATATAATGATTGGTTGATGCACCAGAAGGGAGGCTAGCCTCCCTTGTGAGGTTTCTTTTCTCAACACTCCTCAGCGCTGAAAGTGAACACTCGATGCTGATTGGCTCTTTTTTTTTTTTTTAACCAACGGAGGCATGAGAGCTCAGCTCTCCCCTGGCCTCCCCCTCCCCTTCTCTATCACTTAGCGGTTGTAATTATATCAGCAGATTCGGCTCATTCGCGTTTCGCGACAGAAAAGTGCCGCTTTAACTTCAGTAGCATGTTATGATATTACAGCTGTGAAGTTACGAACAACAAAATACACATTTTGAGACATGAACTGAAATGAATTGTGAATTTTATTAACATTAAATCGTCGTCCTCCCATTTTCACCTCAAAATTTTGGGGAGGCTGTGCCTCCCTTGCCTCCCCTGACAAGCCGCCACTGCTGGTTAACACCGAAATTTTGTTCATCTGCAAATAATTCACTGCATGGTATCATGAGCATCTCAGAGCCTTTGAACTGTGCAAGACCAGTTTTTGCTCGGCTGTCACTTATTTAAAACAATTAACTGTCTTTCCTTTGTCTGCCTACAGAGTAAAAGGCAAATTATTTGTGGTTTTGAAACCTTCTTTTGTGCTTACTGAATAATGCCCTTTTGCTCTTAGAGACCTGCATCCATGTTGGCCAGTTCGTGTGATTGTCAGTAAAAATGATATTAGAAAGGTTGCATTCAAAACAAGACCTACCAGCATGGGCACATTGTTGTCTGAACTTAAAGAAAAACTTGATCTGCAGTATGATTTCATAGTTCAGTATGAAGACCCCGAATTCAACAATGCTCTATGCAACCTTACACATCCATCTGAATTGCCCAACCGACCAACACTGAAGATTGTTTCTCCTGAGACCGATACGTCAAGTGCTAGCACAGCATCTTCTATACATAGTTCAACTGAGACATCCATACTTCCAAGTGCAAGTGAGAGAATGAGTTGCATCCCGTGCCCAGTGGCCAACAGTTTTTGATATACCAGAGTTCTCTGTAGAAATAGAGTATAGACTTAGACAAGGTAATCTCGTATACTTGAGAGATGGGACACGCATGGACATCTCGCGTAACATGAAGCATGACATTCTTGAGAAGCTGGCAGAGGCAATGTACCAGTTCAAGGCTTACCCACAAGATGAACACTTCAGTGCTGTGGCTGAAGCCCTGATTTCCAAGCATCCTTGCCTCAGAGAACCTGGTTCTTCAATGGGTTGGTATGGCTGGAAAAACAGCCTAAAGTTCAAAATGGGCAATTTTCGCGCCAAACTGCGCAAAGCAGGAATAGCAGAAGTTTTCATCAACAGTAACAAGAAATCCCAAAAAAATCCAGAAGGTGAACCATCCTCAAAAAATATCAAAAGGCCACGAAGAAGTGAAGCAAACTTTTTGCCCAATTTTCCTGATGGGCAGGATGCATCGACTCTTGAGGCCAGCCGACAAAACCTTGAAAATGAAATGAAAAAAAGGTCACCTGACTTAACTTTGGTAGAGAAAATGATGGACCAGACCTTTTCATTCCGGAGAAAGGAAATCGTGGAGGAGCAGCCTTCAGTAAGAACGATGAAACAAAGATGGCCAGCCCTTTTCAACGAATGTCAAGTAAGAAATCTATACCCATAATTGCCTTCAAATTTCTGATATAAATAGCCTACATATTTATAAAATTAACTCAAATAGTACTTGACTGTAAGACACGAAACACTGGCTACATTTATATGCACAATTTTTGGGTCAATCAGACTGAATTCATTCCGATTGATGAATCTGAATGTAGTGTTTACATGAATGCTAAATAAAGTGATCAGGTTGATGTGCGCGTTTGTCACAGGCTTAAAATCGGAATAGTGTTTTTTTTTTTTTGCGCACACTGCACAAATATGGAGTTTCTCACTGTTTGCACATAATAACCACTCTCCTACACTGTTTATTTGTTTTAACAGCAGAATTAATATTTTTTCCATTTCTGGATAAATATACGTATAAACAGCAGTGCCGTGCTGTTCATATTTATCATGCAGAAAAATGCACCTCCATGCGTACAAAACGCGTTGCCTGTGGATGAGAGGCCGAAACAAGGACTGGTGGGAGGTTGTCCTGCTCCACTTCACAGTTGCCGAGTGAAAGGAGAGTTTAATAATGACAGGACACGCACTTATACAACATTTTATTCAAAAGGATGAACTGCTCATTCTGCGCGTCATACGTCATTACGCTATTTCTGCTTCATTGCACGTGCAGTCCTTTCAGTTTCGGTTTTCGATGCGATCGAGTGTTTACATGCACTCTCAATCGTATTAGAAAAGGAATAAACCACCCCCTTCAATCCGATTAAAATTTCATTCCGATCGAGCTCAATCGGATCGATTTAGGTGCTTACATGAAGCCTTTTCAGACCGATTGAGCCGTCAATCCGATTACAAACTGATTATTTGGTTGCATGTAAACATAGCCACTGTGTAGATTACCTTTTTATTGTGTATTTCTTAAGATTTTTGCAGAATTCCATCGAATTGCTGCTAAAAATCTTCAGCAGGATTTCTTCGAGTCTGTGGACATCCATACTCCACGTTTCATCGAATTGTTGAAGTGCAAAAGGGGAATTCTTGGCCAAAGACTCAAAGTTTTCTTGGAACAGATTAATGCACAGGTATGCTGCATATAAAAATTTATATCTTCTAATATAGTGGTCCCAATCACGTTTCTGCCCCCCCACCCCCAAACACTGCACACTTTGCATCTCTCTTTTTTTCTGATACACCCATTTTAGGTCTTTGGGTCTCTACTAATGAACTGATGATCTGAATAAGCTGTTTGATTATGGAGACATGGAAAACATGCAGTGTTGGGGGGCTCCAGGAATGCAGTTGGGAGCCCATGTTCTAATAGACTGTTTATACTTAAATATTTACATGAACTTTTAGGATGCCAGTGCAAAATTGCATTTGCAGATGTATTTCTGCCATAATCTAAAGCTGACTGGACACTTCTGCTTAATTTATCAAGTAAATTTAATTCTTCTGTTTTTGGTAGGCCAAAGATGTTACAGCAGAGCGCACACTCGTTCTCCGTGTTCTTCCCATTCTGCTTGGCGACGATGACTCTGAATTCCTACTATGGTGTTTTGTAAGTGTCTATTTTTGTTAGTTTGTTTTAGCTGGATGAGTTGACTCTTCAAAATTCACAAAACAAACACGTTGGTAATCCATACAACCCCAGTTGATAAATGATAAATCAATGTCTTCTGAAGCAAAATAAGTGTGCAAGAGAAATGCTTTAAACTATCACTTTGACAAACTGTTATGTGTGTATATTTGATGTAAATAACAGTATGTTGTGAAGTGTGACGCAAGCATCTTGCATGCCTGTTGTTTTGCTTCAGAAGACATTGATTTATCAACTTGAGGTCTTATGGATTACTGTTGTGTATTTGAGTTTTTTGACGTGTCACTATATATTCTTTTCTAAAAATCACAATTTTTGTTGGTCTAAAGAAAGTAACCCGTATGAGCCCAGTATGAAGGCAAATATTGTACAAACTTGTCTTAATATATTATTTCTGAACATGATGTTTAATATTTCCGCATCTTCTTTGTTTAGCAGACAATAATGAACATTGGCAACTTGAATTAAAAACAAAAGAACTGCTTTACTAATGTTTTGCAAAGTTGTACAGGGATGCGTTCAGTTTCTCTGCGCTCACATGTTGGGCCTCATGAAACATGAGCAGAACGAATTTTTGTGTAAATCATTCGAAAAGCTGTTCTGATGTAAATTTTCAGATTCACGAAAGTGTTCGTATTTTCAAAATGTTAGTTGGTACGAAAGAAATTAACACCTGATCCCTACCAGGTGTAAATGGTGCGTAAAATGTTCTTTGTTCTTTTTGGCAAACTGATGACACTGATTTTGATGCACTGCCATTATAATTTTTTGCATGTTCGTTTGCTTTGTTTTTGTTTCTTGTAGCTGGGATTTGATAAACTGTTTAGCTTTGGTTAAAACGCAGCGCTTGTCACTTCTTACCCAGCCGTCCAATCAATGGAGGAGGGGCGGGACTAATACTACTCCGACCAATCATCCTACTTGTACAACAACTGAACAATAGAGAAGTTAATATTGCTGGCTACTGCATTTTTATATTTAGTAATGTTCTTCAAAATGAGATATTAGTAATACGTTACTGCTGTGGATATTCCAAATTATAGCAATCGGAACATCTCGGCTGGAAAAATGCTGTGTTCTCAAGAACCACCAGCTGGTCGTTTTAAGAAGAGCGCCTGACATTTTTCAGCTAGCTAAAAACACTTTGGTGGACACGCGTTATTGAATATTTATTGTTAAGCATATGGCCTATTAGTCTTTTTTTGCATTTGTGCAATATACTGGAGCCAAACCTGAGAAAGTAGACCAGAATATTCCACTGTGTTCCTGGACACGCAATTTGCATAGCTGCAGTCATAGGCGGGGATTATGCTAATTGTCAATGAGTGTGCATGAGCGCCCTATTTACGAATGATTGGAATTCATTAACAGACACGTTTAACTATAAATTCGGACGTTTACGAAGCATTTGTGAATCCTGAGAAGTTTTCGGGAAGGTGTGTTTTACGTGCCCCTTTCAGTGGTTAGTCTTTGGGTAGGAACCCGTTGATTACTCTTTTCCTTCATAGCACTTTGAGGCTGAGGCCTGTTCTACATTGTGCAGTCCCATCCTGGGATCTGTCCATGGTCTTAGAAGCTCTCTACAAGTCCCAATTTGAACCTTTGGAAGAGGTTTCAGAGAAACTTCTCACAATCAAGACTGTTTTCCTGTTGGCTGTCTCTTCCCTCAAGAGGGTGGGTGATTTACAGGCCCTTTCCGTGGCCCTGTCCTTCCGTGAATTTTGCGCCTGGCATGGCTAAAGCTTTTCTATACCCTAAGCCCTGTGTATGTACCTGAATTACCCACCATAGTTCCACAGCCTGTGATTTTTACAGGCCTTCTTTCCTCCCTTTCAGGACCCTGATCAGGAGAAGCTTAATTTGATCTATAGGAAACACTGGTTGATCCAGTTTGCCGCGTTGCATGAGACGACGACGCATGCTTGAGTTACACAGTATACACATCTCATTCAACTGAGGTCAGAAAGCGTGGAAATTCAAAAAGTGGAATTTGAATTTTATCTTCCTGGGCGGGCCGCCCAGGTAAAGCTTACCCAGTCAACAATTTGACCTCACATTGATCTCACCATGAGCTCACAGGATACTCGTGATGAGGTCACAATGTAAGGTCACACTGAGCTAAAAGTGTAACCTCACAGCACCCTCACTGTGAGCTCATACTAATGTGAGGTCAAAGTGCACTCACTGCACAGAGACTAGGTACCCAGCATGCATTGCAGCATGAAGCTTTTGATTGTCACCATTGTTGAGATCCATACACTGATTCTTGATGTCTCTCTTTGTGTTTAAATGACAGAGTAGTTCATGTTTTTGTATTATGCTTTTATAATTCTTCATAAATGATTGAGACTGCTGGATCCTGCACTGTATAATCACAGAGCTATTATAACTTGAAACTTTAGATTAACAAAACCTCACCAAGACTGCATATTGAATATAGGTGGTGACTGTGTTGTTATCATCAATAACAAACCAATATCACCTGGTTGCAGTCTCTTTTTGGTTTTCCTTGCCATAACAAATGTGCTTTACAAACACAGTTGCAGCAGCCCCAAAAAATATAATGTTGTAAAGTCAAGGCTCAAGAGCCCAACTAAAGCAAACACTACTCACCACGATGGTAATGCATGTTTCAGTTGTATCTTATAACAGAAATCTGTTAGCTGGGCATGCACTCATGAGCTCATCATGTGAGAGCACTGTGATATCACTGTGATAGTGTTGAGAAACAGGAAATAGAATGTCCCATTTGACTGATATTTGAACTGCTTTCTCTCAACCTGCTAAACATTTTGAATTCACAATGAGCTCACATATTACTCACACTGTGAGTATCACCATATGAGAATGGTGTGATATCACTGTGATCATCGCGTGATCTCACGTGTTGACTGGGTAATTATGTATGGGAAACAATGGGTTGGAGCTAAACTCTGCAGGGCTGCAGCCCTCCAGGAACTGAGTTTGACAGCTATGCTCTACTAGAAGTGTGGCGGCCTCCAAGGCCTTTCGTTCCGTTGTTTCGATGCATGATATCTGTAATGCTGCAGGCTGGTCTACTCAACTTACTTTCATAAGGTTTTACTACATCAGTTTGGCGGCCACCACAGGCTCCTCTGTTCTCTCCTCCTAGCTGTTTAGCCACACACTATGTAGGGTCTCGTAAGCATGGTGGAGTGGGCATTCTCATTCCTGAATGTTTCTGATGCAGCGTGAGTTCCAGAAGGGGAGCGTCTCGAGGTTATGTAACCATGGTTCCCGAGGGAACGAGATTCTTCCTGCATTCCTGTGAGCGCTTTCTTCAGTATCCAGAAGCTGTCACTGTATCCACCACACGTGCTTCCCGATTGTTACGTCGTCCTGCCCATGACATCTCTCCATTTCCATTGGACTGGTTCCACACATGCTTCAGAGCATTGTAACGCAGAGGCATTCCCACAACGTTACTGACATATAGTGTTTCGTTCCCTCTGGGAACCATGGTTGCATACGTAACCTCGAGATGCGGTTTTCCAGATGCAGTCTGCCTCCAACACAAAGCAATTCATCAGCTTCACGGAAAGGTTTCAAATCTAAATTATGAATCTGAGTACAGGGTTTTACCAGCTTCTAGCAAACTAATCTCGTAAGTATCATGTGTTTCTCAGCCTCAAACATTTCCTCAGCAGTCAACTCACCTCGTCTCTTGGAGCTTGAACTTGTGTTGTGCACAAACCTCTTAATCCAAGCAGTGACCCACAACACTTTCTTCAAGGGGGGTAAAATGCTGTTTCATGCATTCAGAGTTGTTTACACTGTTAAAGTTGGATTCTCATGCTAAGACAATATGCTAAAACAATTTGGATGTATAACGGTATTTCTGTGCCAAAAATCTTACTTCCGTGTTCGTAAAAATTTCGGAGAGTTTTTTTTTTTTTTCTGATCTATGATGTAAAAAAGGTGGAACTCCTTACATGGGCATTTCTCCCAGAAGAACGCGCCCGTGCACGCATCAACCAGAGCGAGAGCAAGAGTGTGCCCATGCAACGCACTTCATCCGGCAGTGCTGCACGGGACTCTCTCGGGAAGAATGTCTCTAAAGAAGTGTGTTTTTGGTTGTGAGCGAAAGATAACCTTGTTCAGCTTCCCGAAGAACCCAGCGTTACGTAAACAGTGGATGCAGTTTGTTTTTCCAGGGCAGCAACGGAGTTTCTCAAGTGTGTTTGTTGATGAACGTTTTATAGAGAAGGCCCAGTTCAACGCTGGATTTGCACATCATTTGATACTGAAAGATGGAGCGGTCCCAGCTAAAAAAGATTGCAGAAGGTAGGTGAAACAGCATCAAATGTCTGTTTTGTTGGCGATCAGCACTCAAGTGCTCGTCACTAACTCCGCCCATGTCGCGCCTCCAGGAGCTTGGCTTTTTTTCAGAGAGAATCATAAAGCTGTATCTTTCTTTTATAAATATGATAAAAACTAAAGACTTTTTGAAGATATGAAGGATGCAGTACTACTCTATAGGTACTCGGCTGAAACTGTGTGTGTTATGTCCCCTTTCACTGTACTTAAGTAAATCTAGCACAGGTTCCATTCCCCTTTGGTTGCTGCTGCTGCTGGGTTGCACAGTGATCTGCTGAACTTGTTTTAGTGCAATACATCTTCAAAACACTGATCTTCATCGCTCTCCGACAGATTAAGTGTAGTCAGAAATGAAGGACCTTTCCGCCACAGTTCACACTCCCTCAGGTTTGCGGCAGTCTGACCTCTGGTGGGGAGATCTTCTGTGTTGGCCTTGCCTTTACAGTGGAACCACATTGCAGGGTTGGTTAACCCTCTGGGGTCTGAGGGTGTTTTAGGGCCCTGGAGAAGTTTTGACTTGACCTGACATTTGTGAGGTTTTTTGATGTGGGTTTATTTATTTATTTATTTATTTTCTCCAGTATCTTAAAAACATATTAATGGCAAAACCCTGATAACACTGTATTCAGCACAAACTGGGCTACAATAATATGTGAGCAGCATGAATGTACATGTTTGTTTTTAAGAAAACGTTTAGGTGTGGTTAATGAAAACCTAAAATTTAGTCACTGAAATAAGGCCATAAAACACATACAGAATATTTGTTCACAAGACTTTCGAGAATTGGATGTGGTAGACTAGAGTTTTTGCTACAAAATGTGAAAATCACCGTTTACGCGTTCACAGAAAACAATATATTGATTTTGTAAAAAATGTTTTCTATCAGAAAACATGACATAATGGGCCATCAATATGAATGTGACTGAGGCAGGTAAGAGAGTTTGAGGAGAATAAAATAATGAGGTTTTTTTGATTATTTGTATTATGATTTGTAGTATTTGTATTTTATTTACAACACAGTATAATAAAAATATACACAGTGAAGGTCAAGGAAACATGATTGAACACACTGATCTGAACACTGAGACTTGAACAGTAACACACCTTTGTGCCAAACATTCAAAGACTTTAATATCATAGTGTTAACATTCGTTCTACTTTTATATCTTGTGGTTTTATGTTATAAAACATTAAACAAACATCCTGACATTGTGAGACATTTAGAATAAAATGACACGTTTCAAAATGTGTAGTCAGAAATTATAGTTTGGGAAAAGTCTAACTAGTAAAATGTGTACAAGTTATGTCACAATAACAACAGACGCAAGTAATCTTATGCTACTCATCAGAATGATATGCTCCACTGGATCTAGCTGCGCGAGGCATTGTGTTTTTCTTTTGAGGTAAATTCTGGGTTATTCCTCTAATCTAGATTAATATATTTACACCCCACATAAACTTTCGGTCATGTCCAACATTTTTCTAATTTAGAGTAGATCTCTATCTGTCTTTAAGCTCTTTCAAGCCACAAGCTTTTGAAATCTTGATGTCAAAATCCAGCATTTTTCCAAAAATCCCTGGTGCCTAAAGGGTTAATCAAAATCATCAACAACCAAATCCAGTTAACTGAGTTAGCGACGTACGATAAACAGGTCCCTGGACATTGTGTTGGTTTCATATGGATTACTTTATCACAGAATATTTGTTTTGGACGTGACTTCATTTAAAAGTAGACATTTCAAGCTTTCTATAAATATTTCTCATGTCTTTGGGGCAAGTATTTGCTGAGATTCAGGTTGTTTTATATACATGTCTGTGAAGAGAGGTGACAGAGACCGAGACGGCAGAAAACGCACCGTTTATTTTCTTTATTTTACAAAAGTACATTTTGTTATGACTACACACAAATAAAAGTAGACCCTTTCCAGTTTCAAACAATACCTTATTCTTATCTGTACGATCAAAAATTACAGAGTATTTTTACAGGTGCATCTCAATAAATTAGAATGTCATGAAAAAGTAAATTTTTTTTCTTGTAAGTTATTTCAAAAAGTTTCATATATTTTAGATTCATTGCATGTAAAGTACAACATTTCAAAAGTTTTTTGTTGTTTTAACTGATGATTAGAGCTTACAGCTCATGAAAGTCAAAAATCAGTATCTCAAAATATTAGAATATTTACATTTGAGTTTCAATTAATGACCATCTCTACAGTATAACTTCCGGGTATCTCTTGTTCTTTGAAACCACAATAATGGGGAACACTGCTGACTCGGCAATGATCCAGAAGATGAACATTGACACCCTCCACAAAAAGTGTAAGTCACAGAGGGTCATTATTGAAAGGTGTGGCTGTTTACAGAGTGCTGTATCAAAGCATATTAAATGCAAAGTTGACTGGAAGGAAGAATTT
>JAFVLL020035997.1:0-13123 GCA_021397915.2 Tor tambroides | reverse complement strand
GAAATTTACAAAATGTCTTCATGGAACATGATCTTTATTTAATATCCTAATGATTTTTGGCATAAAAGAAAAATGGATAATTTTGACCCATACAATGTATTGTTGGCTATTGCTACAAATATACCTGTGCTACTGAAGACTGCTTTTGTGCTCCAGGGTATATTCTATTCTATTCTATTCTATTCACAAATTTACACACACTCAGAGCCCAAAAGTTTGTAATAGTCTTTATAAAAGTCACACACTTAATATTCACTAGTGTATTTATGGGAAACACTCTCCATTCTTTGAAAAGACACATAAAACAAAGTTCCCATGCTCAGAATAGCCTCACAAACAGCCCATAACAAGCAAGCAGCCCCCTCTGCATTGCAGATACCTGAAGGAGTGCATCTCACCAAGAGACTACTCCAGCAAACAGATCAGCTTTAATCAACCTACCGCACTCACTATGCTCCTTCCTTTAATAATATGCCATTTTTTGCATGAATAAATTTCTCTTTCCGCCACATAATTAATTATTTCTTCTAATTCCATCATCTGATATTTAATTATGCAGCAGAGCTGTTTGAGAAAGGTTTGGAGGAAGGAATTAAGTCAATGAACACTGTGATAAAGAAAAGGATGAATTCTTTATTTAGATGTTAAATAGTGCTGAAAGATCACACTGCATAGCAGAACGGGTCAGGATCTCACTGCCATCTTCACAAAACACACCGTGGGTTGGCAATGAACTTGTGTTGACGGTAATTAAATTAAGTGTCAGAAGCAAGAAGAAAACAAAAAACACTAAGAGTAAGAATTTATGATTTGCATTTGTGTCTGTATCAAAGTGCCCAAACAAATTTGCACAGAAAAACACACTGGCTAAGTTCAGAAAAAGTACAAAATACTGCTCAAATTATATTGTGTTATGCAGCATTGCATGCACTCAGATAGCATAATATTTCCCACAATACAAAGCAATGCACTCTATTTGACCTACCATTTACAGCTTGACAAATAAAGCAGTAGAAAATGTGTAGCATCTCCTTCTTAACTATTTTTTTTCCTGATAAAACTGCAAAAAGTGACAAATTAGCTAAAAAAAAAAATCAATTTGCATATTTATTTCGAAAGGTAATGGAAAACTGGATGGCACATGCTAAATTAAAAACGCAGCACAATGAGGTAATGTGTCAGCAATGTAGCACACTACAGTTTGAAGCATTGGAAAACAGCAGGTAGTCTTCACAGTATGCCATTCTGTACACATCCATACACACAAGTACTTACAGTGAACTTTGACCTCTAAAGTGCAGTTTTCTTCTCCGACGTCATTGCTGGCGGTGCATTTATAAACACCCGCGCTTTCCCTCGTCAGATTTTTCAGTGTCACAATCTCAGGGTTCTTCAGATCTTTAGATAAAAAACACAAAGCTACTTGTCATTTGCAATATTAATAGTTTGCAGTCTTTCACTGCATACAAACAGGCAAAATGACAAGCAATAAATCCCGTTTCTTCCATATTAATCTAACAAATTTTGTTGGTTCATGTAAAAATCTTATTTTGCAAAGTTCTGTTCCACTTTTAGCACCATTTAAAAGTCTAGTGTCAGTAAAAATTTTAAATCTTTTTAAAGGAAAAAATAAAAATAAAAAAGCGTCTTTTGCTCACCAAGGCTATATTTATTTGATACAGTAAAAACAGTATATACATAATTTTTTTCCCTTCAGGATTCTTTGATGAATAGAAAAAATAAATAATAATAATAATAAATCTTATTAACCCCAAACTTCTGAACGGCAGTGTAGCTGCATATTAAGTATCAAATAAGCTCCTAGGTGGCTGTAATTGTGTCATGTTAAGCACCATTATCAAAATACATCAAAATGTTGCTTTTTATGGCTGGTTAGGACATGGATAAGATTTATTGCTTGTCATTTGATCACAATGGGCCTGATTAGGACATGCTGTCACACTTCAAGCTTCAAGTACTGAACCTATAACCTTTTGGTTAGTGTTGATTTCATTGAAACCTCATTTCTGTCGTGAAACAACTACTGAAAGTGCACAGTTGAATGATCAGAGCATGTTCTGAAAAATTTTCCATAAAGCCTGATGAAGGGTAGGGTAGCACATTACATTCCACATACGTCACATCTCCAAGCCGATCTCATAAGAGGGGCTAATTGAGGAGGTAGTGAAGCATGTGGGGTAAAAAGTGCTGATGGAATTGATGTAAATTTAATTTGAGAATGCTTGCGGTGTTAAATTGGCCCTGTAGTGTCTTCATCTATTTTCTGCTCCTCTAGAGAGGAGATGTCCACATGATTTACTCCCCACGCTTGGAAGATAAACTTAATGCTGCATTTTTTTTCTTCATGGGAAAGCAGGATTAAAGTGATTGGAGCAGAGCGAGTCAGTTCAGCGTTTAAAAACGTGACCAACAGGTTACAGTCAAAAGATCATCTTCAAATTACCTAAATATGGCACAGATATTCTCCCATAGTTTTTAGTAAAAACTGTCATTATTAAAATTTCCTCATTCTTACAGACATAAATGATAAAATGCTCACCTATGAGGGCCAGAGGCGGCAGCTTGCCAGCGTATTTTCCTTTGTCTAAGACTCTTTCCCATTTGTAGCTGATTGGGTCAGAACCATCTGTGGACTTGCAGCTCAGTCTGACATCACTTCCTTCCAGCAGACGACCCTCCATCCAACAGCGTGGTTTGGACGGCTTCACTGCATTGCAAAACAGACATCACACATGGTAAGGTAAATACTACATGAAGGTATGAGTCATTTTGTATCAGTGTATAGGTATTTTAGCTGGAAATTCAACAACTGAATTGGCTTATATAATAAATAGCCACATAGTAATGGATATTTTTGGATAATCCTGTGAATTTTATGCCATAATATAGTCATTTTAGCTGGAACTCCAACAAAGAATCAGTTTATATAATAAATAACCACATAGTAATGCATATTTTTAGGTAATTCAATGAATGTTGTATCACAATATAGGCATTTTAGCTGGAAATTCAGCAAGGAATTGTCTTTAATACTAAATATTCTCATAGTAATGCATATTTTTGGGTAATCCTGTGAATTTCACGCCATAATATAGTCATTTTAGATGGAAATTCAATTGAAATGGCTTATATATTAAATAGCCACACAGTAATGCATATATTTGGATAATCCTGTGAATTGTATATCTCAATATAGGTATGGTAACTGGAAATTCAACAAAGAATTAATGTTTATATTAAATAACCACTTGCTAATGCTTTTTTTTTTTTGATAATTCAGTGAATTGTGTATCACAATATAGTAAATAATAATTGTAATAAATAATAATTGTGTTTCACAACATAGGCATTTTAGATGGAAATTCAACAAAGAATTGTCTTAATATTAAATATCCACAGTAATGCATATTTTTGGATAATTATGTAAATTTTATATCACAATACAGGCAATTTAGCTGGAAATTCATCAAAGAATGAGCTTTTCTATTAAATAACCACATGGTAATGCATATTTTTGGACAATTCAACTAATTTTGTATCATAATATATGCATTTTAGCTGAAAATTCAACAAATATCCACATGCATATTTTTGAGTAATCCTGTAAATGTTATGTCATTATATAGTAATTTTAGCTGGAAATCCAACAAAGAGGTGGCTTGTATGTATTAAATAACCAGGTAGTAATGCAGGTCTTGTTAACAAATCTTGTATAAGTGCAAAAAATTATGAAATACTTGAGTTAAAAGACTAAAAACACTGAGACTAATATTGCAAAATGTATAGTTTAAAATGCTAAACTATAATGGAACAAGCATTCAGAGTATGTAAAACCAGGTCTGTACACTGTAAAGATTTGATAGAACTGGCTGGAAGACCTGTCAAGAGAGCATTGCAGTCTGGACAGAACAAGAGCTTGAACAAGGAGTTGTGTAGCATGTTCCGAAAGAAAGGACCTGATCTTCTTGATATTGAATAAAGCAAATCTGCAGGACTGGGCAGTTTTAACAATTTGGTCTGAGAAATTCAGCTGATCATCAATCACAGCTCCAAGGTTTCTGGCTGTTTTTGAAGGAATTATGGTTGATGAGCCTAACTGGATGGTGAAATTGTGATGAAGTGATGGGTTTGTTGGAACTAAGAGCAGCTCTGTCTTAGCCAGGTTAAGCTGAAGGTGATGGTCCTTCATCCAGCAAGAAACGTCTGTTAGACATGCTGAGATGCGAGCAGCTATTGTCGGATCATCAGGATGGAATGAGAGGTAGAGTTGAGTGTCATCAGCATAGCAGTGATATGAAAAGCCAAGTTTCTGAATGACAGAACGTAGTGATGCCATGTAGACAAAGAAGAGAAGTGGTCCAAGAACTGAGCCCTGAGGCACCCCAGTAGCTAGATGTTGTGACTTGGACACCTCACCTCTCCAAGATACCTTGAACACACACTAATATTGCAAAATGTATAGATTAAAATGCTAAACTATAATGGAACAAGCATTCAGAGTATGTAAAACCAGGTCTGTACACTCACACATGCATTTTTAGCCTTTTTGCATCGTTCCCCATTTAGATCTATTTTTCCTCACATCATGAACCTCTTAAAAAGCAGTGTGATGCCAGCAAGCTCTATAACAAGAATCTGTAAAACAACCCGTTCACCATTCAGTCCTCGACCCCCCGCTCCAGCCCACCCCAGCCATCAGCATCTGCTCCTGCTCCTCTATCTGCTGAGCCAGGACAATTCTGCCCCAGCACTCGCAGGGGGGATGCAATTACAGCCGTTGAGTGGGATGCAGGTCCCCTCCATCTCTCGACTCTGTCAGCATCACTTACGGCGCACAGAGGAAGCTGCAGTTGCATCCTCTGCCAAGCTATTATCTTTGTGTTGAACAAGACAAATGCTAATGTTTGGCCCTCGGAATCAAGCATGTCGTTTGAAAGCCACGGCCCATTTGTACAAATGCATGCGTAAATTTGTGGTGCTCTTAAATGTCTTTATACAGCTGGCGAAGCGGTTAAGATGGAATGAGGGAATGTAGAAAGAAACAATGGGGTGAAAACAGATGTATAATGTTTCTATGCAGGAGGAGGCATTTATTCAACACATACTCACAGTAATACATGTTGAATGAGTAACTAAGACTTATTTAAATTTACATTTAGCAGACACTTTTATCCAAAGTGACTAACAAATGAGGACAGTGGAAGCAAGAGAGAAATAATATGCTAAAATATTTATTTTGTTAATTACATAAAAAAGAAAAGAAAACAAATAGATAGAATAGGAAAAGAATAGAGAAAGCTAGTTTTAGAGGCCTTTTTTTTAAAGAGAACAAGCAGTTAGAAAACAAATAGAATGCAAGTCTTAAAGGGTCATATAGAAACATAAAACATATGGAATTCAGCTGATCATCAATCACAACTCCAAGGTTTCTGGCTGTTTTTGAAGGAGTTATGGTTGATGTGCCTAACTGGATGATGAAATTGTGATGAAGTGATGGGTTTGTTGGAACCACGAGCAGCTCTGTCTTAGCCAGGTTAAGTTGAAGGTGATGGTCCTTCATCCAGCAAGAAATGTCCGTTAGACACGCTGAGATGTGAGCAGCTATCGTCGGATCATCAGGATGGAATAAGAGGTAGAGTTGAGTGTCATCAGCATAGCAGTGATATGAAAAGCCATGTTTCTGAATGACAGAACCTAGTGATGCCATGTAGACAGAGAAGAGAAGAGGTCCAAGCACTGAGCCCTGAGGCACCCCAGTAGCTAGATGTTGTAACTTGGATACCTCACCTTTTCAAGACACCTTAAAGGAATTATTTGAGAGCTAAGACTCAAACCACTGGAGTGTGGTTCCTGAGATACCCTTTGCCAATAGGGTTGACAGGAGGATCTGTTAGTTAACTGTGTCAAAAGCAACGGACAGATCCAGCAGAACAAATATTGAAGATTTGGAAGTTCGACTATAGTGTGTCTTGTAAATGATGTACGTTTCTACATGGGTTGAGTGCTTTTTCCCATGCTATCATGCATAATGTGTCATTCGTATTGTCACGCAGTCGCTGAATGTTATTTCACGCCAAGATCAGGGCACAACTGGCAACATGCTGGTGCTATTTTTGGACCCCTTACTCCGTGACATAAGCATCTGTCATGTCTTTATCATTCCCCAGGCCTACAAGAGGAGTTAATTAAAGCCAAGCTGCGGGGCCAAAGACTCACGGAGTACGATGAGTTTGACTGTGTTCCAGTAGTACTTCCCGCCGTTCTTGACCTTGCAGATGTATTCACCGGAGTCGGTGAGCGAGAGGTCGCTGATCAAGAGCGAAGCGTCGCCTTTTAGATAGTCTCCCGCCAGGGACAGCCTCCCAGCTTCGCTCTCATTGGGGTCATAGATCCGACCGGCAAAATATGTGATCAACTGGTGAAAGAGGAAACAAATAGCGAGTTAATAAATACTGTTTTGATTAGGCTTTGCACTAAGGGCGCAGTCCAGTGAGGGCTGAGTCACAGCCTGCAGTAGGAGTCTGCTAAACTCTGATGTCATTGTGAATCAGGCCTTTCTTTGCTTGGTTATATTTGCTTTCGGTGTCCCTGCTACTCAACTTCATTCTGTAAAGCAATGCTAAAGCTATTTTCCTAACAAAAAACTGCCCTTTTCAATGATAAAAGTTTATTTTTTCCTGCATAATCTAACAAAAAACCAATAATTAAGCAACTTTTTAAAAATCTTTTTTTAATTTTGATTTAATTTTTTTTAATTTGATTTTTTTTATGATTATTTTCATAATTTCACCTTTAGCCAGTCTTAAAATTAATATCTCTTTTTTCATACAACACTTCAGAATGTCTAAATTCAAACAAATTGTATAGGATTTCAATATTTGCCATAACATGAAAATGATTATTTACCAATATCTATTATATCTATTATTTATCAATATCTGTAAATAATAATAATAATAATAATAATAATAGAAAAATCAGGTTAAAAATCAAAAAAATTATTCAATAAATAAAACGAGGAAAAAAATACTTCTAGTTCATTCGATTCAATAGTTGCACTACTGATCAAAAGTTTCAGGTCAGTGTGATTTACACAAAAATATTATGCAGCACAACTGTTTTCAACACTAATAATAAGAAGAAATCAGTTTATTAGAATGATTTCTGCAGGATCATGTGACTCTGGAGAAATGATGCTGAAAATTCAGCTTTGCATCGCATAAAATACATTTGAAAATATATTGAAAAAGCAAGCAGCTATTTTAAACTGTAATAATATTTCACAATATTGCTGTGTAAATGCAGACATTGTGAGCATAAGATATTTCTTTCAAAAACATAAAATCTTTAAAACCACAAACTTTTGAATTGTAGAGTATAAATAAACTAAAACCATGCACTTGAAAGTTTGAACTGTTCGTCGTGCTAAAGGGTTTGACCCCAAAACTGTCATCTAAACAGATCAAAAACTCTAAAAACTAGCGTTCTCTCATTAAAAAGCTACATGTCATTTAGAAAAATAGCTCTGAAATGATTCATAACTGGCAGGAAGTTCAATCGGCAAAAGGTTTGAACCCTTCTCGTTGGATATATTGTGTCAGGAAGGACCTCAGGGAGCAGCTTGAGCCATGGCCAAATTAAAATGTAAAACTTGTCCTCGGGCCAATTCCACATCATTAGGTCATAAAAGTAATTGTTAGGAGCGATACGAGGCAAAGCAGTGACATATTAAAAGCGAGCAGTTTTTACAGTGCTGATTGCAGCACCAGTTTACAGAAAGACAAGCCTTCCCATCATCGCAGCAAAAAAGCACTGCACTGCAGATCAGTGACTTTGGCGAATACCGAAGGCCAGCATCAGCAGCACAATGTCGCAGTGGCGGGAGATCAGATGCATGCTCACCACTTTCTGCCGAGAGCTGGATCTATGCAGCATCCATTCGATGTCCAGCAGGGAGATGTCAGCTTGCCACAGCTGATGGTGGCATGGCAGCGTGGCATTGTCTCCAACAACCCTCTTCATCTCCGTCTGGCCATTTGCCTGAAGCACACTCAGCAAGACTGTGGAGAGAGAGACAAAGAGAGAGGAGGTTTAGTTGGCTTTGCTGCAGGTTGCAGAGGTAGATTGGGGGTCTGGGATTTCATGCACTGATCCGCTGCACTCTCATCCAGAGCAGAGAGTCAGGGGCGGACTTAACATTTAAGCAAGCCGCTTAGGGCCCTGGGGAATCAGGGGGCCCCATCTGATATTGGCAAAACATATTTGCAGCATTGAGCAATGTATCCAATCACAAACATATGTGATCAGGAGCACAAAATGCACAGATTTATACATCATCTGAAAGCTGAATAAATAAGCTTTCCATTGATGTATGGGATAAGATAATATTTGGCCGAGATACAGCTATTTGAAAATCTTGAATCTGAGGGTGCAAAAAATCAAAATATTGAGAAAATTGCCTTTAAAGTTGTCCAAATGAAGTTCTTAGCAATGCATATTACTAATCAAAAATTAAGTTTTGATATATTTATGCTAGGAAATTTTCGAAATATCGTCATGGAACATGATCTTTACTTAATTTAAAGATTTAATTTAAACCCATACAATATATTTTTGGCTATTGCTACAAATATACCCGTGCTCCTTAAGACTGGTTTTGTGCTCCAGGGTCACATTTAATACTTAATTACATCAGAAACCTAGTACTTTATTACTTTTACTCAGGTAAAAGTAATTCAAAGATTTACTTGAGTACACGAAAGTACTACATTTTTAATGTTCTTGAATATTAAAGGTAAAAACAACAACTACTTTTATTTATGAAATGTAGTGCAGTAAAAATTATGTCATTATGCTTTGGAATGTAGTGAAGTTAAAGTTTTCCAAAGAAAAACACACTGATAAAGTACAGATACTTTCTCAAGATTTTCGCTCAAAAATAGATTAGGCAAGGCAAGGCAAGGCAAGTTTATTTATATAGCACATTTCATACACAATGGTAATTCAAAGTGCTTTACATAAAAGGAAGTAAAATAGTCATTAAAAAAAAAATCACAGCAATAAAAACAAGGAATTAAAAATAATAAAGACAAGGAATTAGAAATTGATTTAAAATGAATTTAAAACAGAAATAGAAAATGATTATACATAAAATACAGTGCAGCTGTCTGACGTAGCACAAAGTGCCTTATTCAGTAAATGCACAGCTAAACAGATGAGCTTTGAGTCTGGATTTAAATGTGGCTAATGTTTTAGTGACATCTGATCTTCTGAAGTTGGTTCCAATCATGGGCGGCATAATAATAGTTGGGTACAAGACTCCCCTTGTTTGGTGTGAACCCTTGGTATTTCTAACTGACTCGATCCTAATGATCTGTGGGGTCTGTTAGGTTTATATTCAGTGAGCATATCAGCAATGTATTTAGGTTCTAGGCCATTGAGTGACTTATAAACGAGTAAAAGTACTTTAAAATCAATCCTAAATGTAACTGGAAGCCAGTGTAAGGACCTGAGGACTGGTGTGATATGCTCAGATTTCTGGTTCTAGTCAGAATCCTGGCAGCAGCGTTCTGGATGAGCTTTCGTAGCTGTCTAATGGTCTTCTTGGGAAGGAGACCATTACAATAATCCATCCTGCTTGTGATAAAGGCATGAACAAGTTTCTCCAAGTCTTGACTAGAAACAAACATCTAATTCTTGCAATGTTTTTGAGACGATAGTATGCTGATTTAGTTACTGCTTTGACATGACTGAAACTAAGGTCTGTCTCCAGAATCACCCCAAGATTTTTTACTTGCTTTTTAGTTGTTTGACCCCTAGAGTCAAGATATGCATTCACCTTGAAAACTTCATCTTTGTTTCCAAATGCAATGACTTCAGTTTTCTCCTTGTTTAGCTGAAGAAAGTTTTGGCACATCCAACTGTTAATTTCATCAATGCATTGGCAGAGGGAGTCGATGGGGCTGTAGTCATTTGGAGATAAGGCTAGGTAAATCTGGGTATCATCAGCATAGCTGTGATAGGCAATTTGGTTCTTCCTCATTATCTGACTTAGTGGGAGCATATACAGGCTAAACAAGATTAGGCTATATTTTCGATTTGTTTCTCTGCAAATCCTACCGTATGCCTTCAAAACACTTGGAATATGGAATGAGCTGCATGGGATAATTTTATGTTTGTAGAAAGATTGAAAAAGTTTACAATTTATTAAATGGACAAGTGCAAGCATTTTTTTTTTTTTTTTTGATAATGTCTTATTTTGTGATCCGGAAAAATAAGGTGGCCTAATATGGCTTTAGAACAGCATCAGGTTGACTAATCACTGGTTGTGAAGAGATAAATATACTATAAAACCTATGAGAGTGAGAGCAAAATAAGGGTTAGGCGTAAAAGAGCATATAGTTATTGTGTTGGGGCCCCATACCTGGAATTTGCTTAGGGCCCTCAAATCACAAAGGGCCGGTTTTACTAATCACGGCAAATTAGCGCGAGAGCATAATTCCAAAACAGCACTGATGGGTGTGGAAATTTCTGCGGGTGATTTACTAACAACACACAAATTAAAGAACACAGATGCAACAACTCATTTACATATCGACCAACTCAATATAACAAGCACAGCACAAATTAGAGCAGTCGAAAATAAAGAATAAAGAAATAAAGAAGCCACAGTATGCTGAAAAGAACCAGAGACCAAAAAATGAAGGGTTGCAAGAAGTTTTGATAGAGCTGGTATTGAGTGACTCCTAGTTGAGGGTTCAAGTCATCTTTTATTTCCTGAAGCAAATTAAAAGTACTATTTTAATGCCAAAAGATGGTTTGCGCTGGCGCAAGCTGTTTGCCCCTGCAGAGAGGAGATGATTCAGAGGCCAGAGGCTCCATGAAGACAATCATTGTTATATTCTCCGATAAATTCCTGGAACTGGACAGCGGTTTAATGGCTAAGCAGCCTCTTTTCACACTGAACAGGAAATCAGCTTGATAACAGAAGGGAGGGAATGGACTATTAGTGATTGCTGGAGACGAAGAAGACCGTGCTTCTGAATTTATTGAGGTTGAAGCTGAATCTGCGGGCGAACAGAATTTGTGCTAATCTGTGTTACAACCTCAGTTTCCCCCATTCCCAACCATCACAGCCTCTCAGCATTTCCCATCACCACACATTTTCCACGATAGAATCCAGAGAGCGGATGTCCCGCCGCGCCGCTACTGTACTTTAACACCCTTTGCGTTTGAACTTCTCTACATTAACGCAGGGAGGCAGCTAAATGAAGGCCAAGCTAATTAATTCCCAGCATGCATTCTGGTTGCAGAAATAACGCCCACACAGGCAGATGACAACTCTACACCTCAGCCATATGCAACAGCCTTCTGCTTGAATAATCTTGATAATGTGAGAGAAATTATCAAATATCTTTGCTTTCGGCAACGATCAGAAGTGCACTGCATGCTGTTATATAAAAATAGTATGTTAACATATTGCAGAGTGTTCATGCTTCAAATGCAATTATTTCACATTAATTCAGTTTTGGGTAAATGTCTTCACTTTTGGCGGTCTAAACAAATAGCAGTCAGGGAGATGGTTCGTATCGCTTCTGGTTCATTTGTCACACTAGGAATAGAAGGTTAAACATTGCATTGATCAATGCAGTGCATTCTTATACTGGACATTTTTAGCAAATCGAGTAGGAATCTATTCAGCTGTGAAGATTTGCATACATACATATTTGCATACCACATGCTATTTTCTTTATTAAAAAAACAAAAAACAAATCAAAAACATAAAATGTACCACATTTTTAGAAAATCACACCAATAATCATGGATGTTGTACTGGAAAAAAGAAAAAAAGCTTCGTAAAAACCATAAATTACTACTTTGACAGTCTGTACTCAATGGTGTGGATTAAGCTAAATTATATCTTTTCTAGCTCATGTAATAATTTGAAGAAAAAATGGAAATCTAAAAATATAGAGCCCGCTCTCATTCAAACACACTTGATCAAAATCACAATACTGCATGTTTAACATTTCATTTTCTCCTCTTAATGTGGGATGACGTCATAACGTGATATTTTTAGGAACATCAAAGAGACTTTTCTAGCTGTTTATTCAGAAAAAGCACATATATCTCGGAAGTAAATGGGTGAAAATGCAGGCCAGCTAAAATGGGTTCTGATGGAAGCAGGTGAATTCTGCAGGCCACAGATTTAATATGGGACGCATCAGGTTATTCTTCAAAGGAAATGATAAGATCGGATAAATCCTCATCTGCATGGCCTCGCGGTGTCCTGGAAATTCATCTTTGATATGCAGTGGCATTCACTGCCTTGAAGTTAAGATTAAGAGAATGATGTGTGATTTACAGAGGTGTTAAAATAAAGTGTAATAAAATGAAAAGCTAGCTCTCGGAATGGCACACAACTCTTTTACAGAATACCTGGATGAACAGCATTCTACAACATTCTACTATTTACTGTATCCCATAATGCAATGCACTCAACCTGACCAGTCATATGCAGTGTGTGAACCAGAAGTAAGCTGCCACAATTCTTAAGATCTTTTTTTTTTTGGACGATTCATTTGATTGGACTGCCAAGATGGTTTTACTCAGGATTAGATTAAAAATGCAAAATAGTAATATTTACATTATTACATTACATTTACAATATTTACATTATCTTTATTAGGGTTGGGAATCAATTCCAATTCCAGAACTGGAAACTTAAGGTCAGGAATCAGGAATACTTGTTGTAAAATTTAAATTTCAATCCTACCTATCGATTTTTGTGTGCATAGCTTTTCTTTTAGGTGGCAAAAAGGGGCTGTTAAAAATGTATTTGTCTTTGAATCATTCATTCAAGAGATTCGTTCAAAAACACTGATTCGTCCAGTAATGAAACAAGTCAATCTCGAGTGAGTCATTGAATCGTTCATTCAAGAGATTCGTTCAAAAACACTGATTCGTCCAGTAATGAAACAAGTCAATCTCGAGTGAGTCATTGAATCGTTCATTCAAGAGATTCGTTCAAAAACACTGATTCGTCCAGTAATGAAACAAGTCAATCTTGAGTGAGTCATTGAATCGTTCATTCAAGAGATTC
>JAFVLL020035994.1:0-11041 GCA_021397915.2 Tor tambroides | reverse complement strand
CTACACCATGGTAAACATGCCCCCATCCCAACTATTTTGAGACCTGTAGCAGGCATCAAATTAGAAATGAGCTCATTTTGTGCATAAAATTGTAACATTTCTCAGTTTAAACACTTGTTATGTTATCTATGTTCTATTGTGAATAAAATATTGGCTCATGTGATTTGAAATTCTTTCAGTTTTCATTTTATTCAAATTTAAAAAACGTCCCAACATTTCCGGAATTCGGGTTGTAATAAAATATGTGTTCTATTCATATTTTCATCAATGTACAGTCTATACATTCTACATTTCTCAAAAAAAGTGTTTTAGGGTTTCATGACCCTTTAATCTGTGAAGTGCCACATGTAAAAATGCCTTTTTTTTTGGCCAAAATGAGGTACAATTTATATCCTGTCTATAAAACACTGAAACAGCTTAAGCCCATCTACCCAGGCTGTGTCAAAGTTCCCAAAAAGATTACCTCCTAATGATAATTTTTTTTTGCTCATCCATTTGTCCTGCTGTTGGAAGTATGAAAAAGTACATCAGCAATAGAACAGGGTATCCATCTGCTGTTGGTGTGCCAGAGGCAACAGTAGTATTATTATAAAGGTTTTTTTTTTTTTTTTTTGCTTTTGACCTGACACGACACAATGCTCCGTTCACATCCAGTGTAGACAAAGTGTTAGTGACATGAGTGCGTCACAAACATTTTAAAATGCTGTCTTGGTAGGCAGCTTAGCAGTTTTTCATACAGAGCTAATATAGAAGCAGTCAGAGAAAAGCCATTTAGACAGGCAGAGAGACTAAACACTGAGATAGGACAAAAGCGAACACTAAAACAGGGTACTGAGTCACCCCTGAAGAAATCACTTGAAACTTTCCAGCCTTCTTTCACCTCCAAAGGGTTGTTTAGCCAGGAAATGTATTTTCCTCTGCTTTGCATCCGTGACATATGTCAAATTAACAGCACGGCTCGCTGTTTGTCTCCATAGCAGGGTGGAAATGCAATTGGCTACATTAATCTCTTCTTGGGCGGCACTGCTTAGAAGACTAAAGCTGGTGCTCTAATAATGAACAACAACAGGACTGAGTACTCTTGACATACCATTAGCTGTCCTTTCCTTTCATTATAGCTAATAAATGTGCTTTGTATGAGGGGGAGCCAGTACTGCCAGGGCCCGTGTATGTGCGGGCAGGGAGTAAATGGTTGTGGCACTGTAGATCCTAATGGCTATAATGTGATACAGTGGGTTCATAATTCAGGTTGGGATGCAGGGTGATTAAATCTTCATTACCAGCAGACTGTTTCCTCTCCTGTAATTTATATTACACTTTCTTTTAAATGATGGATGGAGCCAAGCAGTTTATGGCTACAAAAACAAAGCATGAGAATCAGCAACTCCAGCTAAGAAGAAAAAAAGAAGATGGAATATCTGTAATGAAAATTACTTGTGATTGTTCTAGGAAAAGCACAACAAAAGCTAGTGAAAATTTCCAACTATAGGCTAAATAAACTATTCTAGTATATATATGGAATTGAACAAACAGTGTGTAGGGAACACTTAGCTCATACTGTTTAAACAGGACAATAGGCACATGACATAAAGTTCACATTATAGCACATTTGGCCTGGTCTGTCAAGCCTGCCAAACCTTGGCTCCTCACTGTTGTTTACTCTTGCCTCTTGGCTGTTTGACACAGAGGTGAGGTGTCAAAACGGCAGTCTGGGTACATAACCTGCACTGATGACATCAAGTCAAGTTGTTCTCATTGGCAAGTCTTTCAAAAAAGCAGATTACTCGCCAACAGGGAACTCAATTTAAGTTTCCATTTTACCAAAGGTGACTGATAATGAAAAAAAGAATAAATCATGTATTTTCACCAGGTACTAAAAATTAGCCTGAACTCACTCGTTTTATGTCTTTTCCAAACGTCTCACTGAAGCTGGTCCCCAAAATCTCAAACTGAACGTGGGAATTTGATCCATTGTCCATGAAGTCCATAATTCCGGTGAGACCAGTTATACGGCCCTGTGGGAACAAAACTGTCTGAATCAATACACAATAAAGCGACACAGTAAAAAGAACTGAGCCAGATCAAAGTGCAATGTGCTGTATCCTTTATGCACTGAATTTTACCAGTTACAATTTCAAACCTTTAGGCTTTCTTGGGCTTGACAACAAGAATGGCCATATGGCCTGGGGACACTGGGAAAGAGGTTTGGCTCAGTTGGCATTATCGCCATTTTCCCAATTGGGCCAATGCTGCATTATAAGTGTGGTCATACATCTAGAACAAGTTCTGTTTTTTAGAAACAGCTGTATCTCAAGTTTTTAAACATTAATTAAAAAATGTAATTTACTGATTTAAGAGGCACAAACTACATTTCATAATGTGCTTCTTAGAATATACAACATGTCACAGTAAAAGTTTAATTTGAGTTGGACATGAACAGGACACATGATAACCTTCAGTATGCTAGTCACTGGGTCTGACGGATTCTCTGAATGATTTATTAGTATGATTCCAACCAAAAACTCTCTTTTTTTCTAAATTGGTTTCTTAGTGCAACCTTATTCGTTTGTGAATCGAAATACACTGGTCACACCGTTGTTGCTGTTCAGATTCATACCTCAACATATAATGTCACAATGACAAAACTATACCACATATACAGTAATTCCATGATGATCATGATAACGCTTTTCTGTTTAATGATGTGACAGGCATCAGTATTAGACACCTTGGGAGAGAATGGGTTTAAGTGCAAAGCAATAGAAACAATATTAATGTTAATGGGGCTGCATTAATCTTTTTTTCTTCACTTTGTGAATTTTAGAAGTAGTGATACATAATTCATAATCAATGGCTTTCCATCATTTTGACAAATAAAAATATATCTTGCATGCTGTGCTTTCTTCACACAGTAAATGATGACGGGGAATAGAAAAGGTGAGGAAAAGCACCTCTATGGAAACAGACAGGGGGAGAGACATTTGTAGTGTTTGGACGAATCAGACACACAATTTTGCATTTGATTTAACAAATCAAATTAGTGCTTTAATAAATGGTCACAGACCCCCCCCCCACCCAATACACATACTGGGTGCTGGTATGTCTGTCAATGACTCCAGGCCCCTGGTTACCATGGCAACCAGGAGACTTTTGCCAGGCCAGATAAACTTTACGACCTAATGGCATGTGGAGAGTCCTCGCTCTCACTACACTTTCCATAGGAAAGACACATAATACACCATAAAAATGGACTCCTCTCTAATTAATTCATAGAAAAACCTTTCTGTGAATGGACACACATATCCTTCAGGTCATTGTGTATGTTATTATTCTTCTTGTATATGTTCTTGTGTATTTTATCCTGTTTATGCGTGCTTATAATAGATCACTAGTTAATATCACTTTAACTGTATCATGTTTAGTCTCTGTCAATTCGTCTTCGGACGATTTAATTGAGAGTGTATATTTTATGTTGATACCTATGCAACATATTAGTGTCCTAAGAATCTGAAGTAGTTTGTGCATTAACCCCATGCAAATTTCCATGCTCAGAGACAAAGAGTCATAAAAACTTTCCCTCCAAGAGTTTTAAGAATCCCATTGGCTCTTTGACATCCCAGAGGTGTGACCTCCAAAGCAGATAAAGCTCTCACGTGAGTGACGCCTCCCAGTCTGCGTTTCTGTGATGATTACTGAGAAGATGGGGATGTGAGCTAGGACTCTTCTGGACCTTTAAGTTTGTGCCAGGCCTTGCGGCCTTGACTTTCCATTCAACCAAGGATCCTCAGATCTCAGCAGATCTTTCTTAGCTCTTTTTCCCTTTCTACCTGGGAAGAAACTCCCAATTACCACCGAGCCAGAATAACATCTTTTGGAGTTCATCACCCTTCAAACCCGGAAGAACTTGAAGAACTCCAACACCAACAAACTTTCAAACCATCAGAACTTTCATCTGAGACTGCATACGGACACTCCAGGCAAAGCAAGTATTGTGCATTTAACTAAACGAAACAGAGGTTTAGTATAAGTTATAGACCCCATTATAAATGGTGCTGATGGTTTTACTCAGGTGGTTAAATGACTCTTTCCATAACTGCATTCTCTGGCTTTCCTGATGGTTTCATCCATCAACTCTCATTAGCCCTTTCCCCATGTATGAGTGATTGTATGTTTGTTTGTTAGACTAGTCTGCGTTAGTGTTTAGTTAATAAAAGTTGTGTGCACAAATTACATGAGTTTCTGATTCTGCTTTGCATATTTAATGTCCCTTTACGATTTTGATCCTTGCTACATGCTCTAATGCATTAATACTTAGAAAAGTATTTTCTGTGGCCAAGAAAATATCCTTTCTTAGAGTTGATATGAACTTAAACTGAATGTTCGCTGGACGAACAGATTAGTTGATGGCAATTTAATTCTGCGACGGTTATTACTGTCAGCCGATATAAATAATTGTAATTAATCATAATTAATTGTAATTATTTATATACAATTCCCTTTTAAGCAAATTTGCTACACATTATTGAGGATTTGGGGAGAGAAAGAGGAGATTCAAGACGTAGTGCAACGGAATAATGCTCATTAACTTCTCAGGCAACCTAGACTCTGAGCATGCAAAATTTATTGGGACATTGTAACAAATAGGATAGAGGTCTCATGTTCTAGCATTTTATTTATTTATTTAACAAATTAATAAACATTTACAAATTCAAAATTCAAAATATGTTGAAATATATATTTTAACATTTACAAATTCAAAATACTTTAAATTCAGTAAAGAGGTGACCTTGTGGCATATTAATCTTCCATTGGCCACATGTCTTCTCATCATACAAATTCAAAGTTCACCAACCATGAATTTTTACACAAAGTGATACACAAAACATATATGCATTTTGTGTAGATTCTATTAATCCAAATGAATAATTGTGATTACAATATTAAGTGAAATAATCACCAACTCTATGTAAAATTAAATGGATTAATCAGCAAATAAATTGGTCGACAAATAGCTACGTAACAAGCAGGTCTTATTGCAACTTATAAACTGGTGTTAATATTGTTAACAAAAGCTAAAAGCTAAAAATGTTAATTGAAATAAAGCTGAAAAGAAAAGAAAAGAAAAGTAAAGAAAAGAAAAAAATAGATGAAAACCTAAAAATACTACCTTAAAAAAAAAAAAAAACTAAATAAATACTTCTTAAACAACACTCTTAAAGCCATATATTTTGGTTTATTAGCCTTTTAAATAAAAAGTTATTTGAAGCTAATTTATCTTGGAAAGTAATCTTAATGTTTTCGGTCACAATTTATTTTGCCTCAATAAACTCCTAATTTGTTGCTTATTAATAGTTGTTAAATTGAGGTATTGGGTAGGATTAAGGATGTAGATCATGGCCATGCAGAATATGTGCTTTATAAGTACTAACAAACAGCCAATATGTTAATAATAAGCAGGCTAATAAGCAACTAGTAAATTAGTCCATATACTAAAGTGTTACCATGTTTTCTTGACTAGTCTAGAGTGGTGTGAGTCGCTCAACACGTAAAAAGCATCACCATGAAAGGCTTATAGCTTTGACTTCAGATCAACCAGTGGTCTGACTGTATAGGGGCGGCGGAAGGTTCAGAGACAAATCTATCAGTGGCGTGTCCCTCTCAGGGCCGATTAGAGGCTTTCTGCAGTTCTGTGTGGCTCATATAACGTTAAAAGGCCGTGAAATTGAGGAACACACACTAGACCGCTTGCTTCCCCTGGGAGCTCACAGAGACACATCAGCTGATGCGGCCACCGCACCAACTATTGAACAGCTTTCAGTGGCTCCTAAGAGAGATCTGTGTGAGGGCAACCAACAGCTATCTCAGCTTGACCGCTGTGCTGGTGTTCAAGAGAAATGTGATTGCAGCTGTGAGAGGGGAAGGCAGGAAACAACCTAGATGAAAGCAATTTGCATTTCAAAAAGCCATATGTCTGGGACCTGATGTAAAGCAAAAGAAACTATCATCTTGTCACAGTTGCTTTTATTCAACTACTCTCCATCTTGCCACTTCTAGTCTTGCATGCTAGATGTGATATCCCCCCAACAGTGTGACAGGCAGCTCTGAAAAATTCTTAACATCAAACACATCGTACCTTTTGGATCGTCTCCAGCATGGACCAGCCTCCGTTCCAGGGCTTGGTTGACTTCCTGATGCAGTTGAGGCTGGCCATACTGTGCCACTTCCGATCTTCTAATTTCCGATAGAATGCATTGGCCAGCATCAACACGCTATCATAAAGGTACAAATTGGACACCTGAAATCAAAGGGAAAAAAACAGTGATGCATTAAAATAATTTTTACCAACACCAAAATAATGCTTTCATTTAGCTGATATGAAATTAAAATAAAGTATTTAATAATTATTCAACCATAATTTTTAATAATTAACACTTAAATAAAAATGAATTATGTTTTTAATGAGGTAAATGTTACATTACATGGCATATTGTTTACAAACTGATTTATTGACATCTTTCCACGGTTGAAACACATTATAAGTGATTACAGACATAATACATTTCAGTAAGCTGTATTGTTTCCTTCACCATACCCTCGGTTCTGATGCTCATTCATACATATTTGTGCAATAGCTAGTAGTAAAATAAAAAAAACCCTAACAGTTCCCTTACGTAAGTTCACTAGGCGATCGATATCTGAAACTCTGGGTGCGACGAGGGTCTGAATCACATGTACAGCCACCAGCAAAAGCTTAGTGTCATGACCAGAACCACCCCCCACCCCCCGTAGAGACTGGAGGTCGCAGCCAAGAGGCAGGAGGATTTAAGATCTGTTATTGTCTCCTCTCGGTCGACTAGGCAAGACAGGTACTGGTGCTTTGGTGCTCAGGAACATGAGGGCAAAGAAAACTGTGGGATTCTCAGAGATGCTCACACATATTTCCTTGATGTCCTCAAGGGGCTGATTAGCTAAACCCGCAACAGGTGTTTCAGGGAGACGTCAGTTCCTACCTAGTGTTTTGCTGCTACTGCATGCAAAAGGGTTTTCAGAGTGCAGTACCTGTCCTTTCTTCAGAGGGTGTTAGGACACAAGAGGTTGTTAGTAGAGGCTGTCCCACATAGAATGGCTGGGCACCTACTATATAACAGTTCCCTTGCTTCCAGTGTTCAGCATCTCCCTGCTGTTGAGACATTTCAGGGTGCCGAAAGGAGAATTTTAACCCCCTATCAATTTAACACCCATTTCCAACCATTTGGCTTCATAGCGGCTTTGGCCAAATGTGTCGCCCTGAGATCTTTGGACCATGGACAAAGGATACAGGAGCCAGTTTTAGGGGTGTCCACCGCTCATTGGTCTCTCATTTTATGCTTGGGGCTGGAATTGGATGAATTTCTGACCCTTAAGGTGGTTCTTTTGTTAACCTTGATGGGTCTTATAGGCCAGATTACTTACCAAAACTTTTATTTGTATTATTATTATTATTGAATTATATTTTTACAATTTTATTATTTTTAATATTATATTTATATATAAAAACACTTTATATATATATATATATATATATATATATATATATATTTTTTTTTTTTTTCCCAAGAAATGACCTTCAAAATGTAATTCAAGTTATGAGCTGTACGCTTCAATGATGCATACTTACTACAGCACACTGTCTGCTGAATGTGCATCAGGAAGTGTCATCTGTCCATGACCCATCGGACTCAAATCAAACTTTCATGGCCATTTCTCATCCAAGTATGAAATTTGCTGAGTGTTACAACCTGCTAGGTGTCAGTTATCATTCCAGCTGATGTATTAAACATAGTACCTCTCCCTACTGTACAGACAACCGCTTCCTGACCATTGAATGACGGGCATGCGAGTTGAGCTGACAGGTCCATACAGGAAGACATTTGTCACACTTTACTGGAACTGACCATCAGCTAATGCACGTTGGAGGTATTAGCAAAAGCTGTGTGGATGACTCCAGTGATTGCTTGTTTCTTGAATGACAGGGAAAGGCACACAAAGGTGGATGCTTGTGTTGACAGTGCAGATTTGCAGACGAAAAGCTGACAGGTTTGTCACTGCTGTGAACTAGTGGTTTGCTTGTCAAGGTGATTAAACATCAAAGAACATTTAACCCTCGTTTTCATGAATAATTGAGGTGTAAATCCCCAGAGTATGTGCAGTGCAAAGCTCAGCCATCTGTTCTGTACTATGAAACTAGTGTTCATGTGGGTTCAAAGGGTTCAAGTAGATATGTGGACGTCACAGCAGAGGAGGAAAACACTTGGACACAATAACTGGTTTTGTGGATAAATGTATAATAATAGATTATTGCAAATGAAAATTAAATCTATATTGCTACTTACACACACAGACACACACACACACACACACACACACACACACAGGCACGTGGTTTCTTCACTTTTATTAATAAATCCACCCTTCGGGGACTTCACTGCCATTCTCTGTTGTCGTGTGATTCCTCACCCCGCCACAATACATACATACATACATATAGTTCATATATGATATAATACATATACATCATATAAATTGTATATATATATAATATTTAGTAAAATCTTTCAGTACCAAACTAAACCCATGGCAACACCTGCTGAAAATTCAGCTTTACCATTACAAAAATAATTTCACATTTGACATTCTTACCATTTTTACAGTATTTTTATTGAATAAATACAGCCTTGGTGATCATAAGAGACTTCTTTCAAAATTAATTAAATAAATAACAGCATCTCAGAGAATGCATAAAAACAAACTATTGTGAAAAAACAAACAACAACAACAAAAACTCTGCACACTATAAAACACTTTTAACTAAAACTAAAACTAAAACGATAAAACCCTGCATAAGGGCAAGTTAAAAATGAATAAATTAGCAATAAAAGATAAAAAAACAAACACTTTTTTAGCTGAGGGTCTGTCCCCATGTCTTTAAAGGTTGAAAATCCCTGATCTTAACTTTGCTTGTTTTAAGAGGTTGGTTTGAGACTGCGTATGGATTTGATCTCCTACCTGATGATGATGCTGTTTCTATGGTTACTGACCTCCAGCGACTGCAGATAGCCCTCCTGAGGGTCGCAGAGCAGTGAGGAGATACGGTGGTTGTTCCTCATACAGCTCACACTGCTATCCTTCCACAAAGGGAAAATCTGCCTGACGACGGTCATCCTTCCCAAGGAACTGTGGGCCAGCTCCATAATCTCAGTATCACTGATCTCCTAAACTCACACAGAAACAAAATACAAAGAAATCATACTTCTTTATGAAACAGGCCGAATCACAGACATGCTGATATAGTGATATCACACAGCTACTGTGTGATATTGCTCATTTATATCTAATATATTACATTGGTGAATAATATATATTGTTAGAAATAAAAAGGTATATCTTTAGAATAGGGAACACATATTCACTAAGGGGGGAAAAATCATCATAATTAAATTAAATCTTGCCAAATATTTCAGGGTGCTATATATGGTTTGCCTGTATTATGCTGTTAGCTTAGCAGAATGCTAACATTAAACTCAGTTGAAAACTAACTGTAGATCAACACTCATGTGCTTCACATTAGAAGTACTATTTGTCTGGTGCACACCAATATAGAAGGTTTCATATCAGTCACTTATAAAGTTCCATTCCTTTTAGGATGCTGCCTGTGGATGACAATGGTGACGGGGAGGGGACATGTTCGGTTCACTTAGTTTCTCGTGGGAACGTGATAACATGTTGTGGCCACGAGATATTCATTTGTGGGAACGTGATAATACTGCATGTCGTGGGCACAAGATCACTTTGTAGAGGAAACAACATCCTTATGTTGTCGCCACGTGAATTGAAGTCAAGGGCTCGAGATGCTATGTTGTGGGAAAGACATCCATTTCTCCTGGCCATGAGTTTAATGCATAAAACCTGTGTGACCATAGCAACCCGAGATTATCAGAGATGGATTTATTAATATTTTATTTTGAATTAAGAAATTATTATATTAATTATTATATTATTATATAATTACATTATTAAATTATTATTATATTAACCATAGGCTTTGGCTACCGGACTGTATCGCACGTGATATAGACAGCATTCAAATGAGGTTTATTATGAATAAATGTTAAAGTACATAAAATAAAATAGGCCTACAAGAAAACATTTTTATTCATCCCACAGTCTTGTAAGTATTTGTATATTATTATTATTATTATTATTATTAGCCTATATTATTGATTATATTTTTATATTAGTTTTTCCCTTCATTTTGATCTCTTTACTTAATGTTCTGAACAGTTTTGTAAATAATAGCCTACTGTAAATGCTTGACATGCTAATAAAGCTTTGATTATGCTGACCAGAATTTTTACTGGAACGCAGTTTAAAGGTTAAATTTAACATATATTTCATTTTATTTTGGCTAATTATTAGACTATAATTATAAATACTATAGTGTTTCATTGAGGAATGAATCATTCATGTAGTTTCATTTGTAAATGAAAACACAACACGCTCATTTATCATGACACAGGCATAAATACAATTATAAAGTCAAAATTTTACTGGCATGTGTTTAGGTGTTTAGTATTTTCAAAATATATGGTAGCAAATACTAGTGTAATTATACAGAACTTAATTAGGTAAAGCGATACACAAGTTGAAAGGGGAAATAAGCATATATAACAACAAATATAAAATATATTATTATATAGTTAATATAATAATAATAATAATAATAATAATAATAATAATATACAAATATTAAATTAAATGTTTAATGTTTTCCTATTTAAAGCTTGACACTTCTGTAGTTACATTGTGTACTAAGACTGACGGAAAATGAAAAGTTGCGATTTTCTAGGCCAATATGGCTAGGAACTATACTCTCATTCTGGCGTAATAATTAAGGAACTTTGCTGCCGTACCGTGGGTGCAGCAGGCGCAATGATATTACGCAGGGCCTGAAAGTAGTCCCCAGCTAGGTAACTAGTTATGATATAGCTGGGGACTACTTTCT